>JARQOC010000637.1:0-67883 GCA_033576535.1 Allobates femoralis | reverse complement strand
GTCCCATTATTAACAGTTTTCAGCAGAATGTGTATCGGGCCCCTCCTTCATGTTAATATATGGTGTATGGCTGGGGTCACCCCCTTGGTAGTGCCATCTGCAAAAAAAGGAGCTTTAAAAGGATGTTTTTGTTTTCCCTGGCATTCAATGACATGTTTTGTACATTTTTTATGCTTGCTTTAAAACACAGGGGTTAACTCATGGTAAAAAAATTTTATTTTCCCATGGGGTTTAAGGGAAATGCGTTTGCCATAGGCCGGGTTTCACACTCACTGTTTTTAGCGGATGTCGGAACACCCGGGCTAAAAACTTAGAAAAATTTCTGCTGAAGGGTACCTTTAAGGGGAAATGCCTCCAGAGGAGGCACTACCATAGCCCCTCATGAATTACCTGCAAAAGCGGCCGCCCCACAGAGCGTCTTGGGCTCCCGCTTTTCGGATTGGAGGGGAAAAAGCGGAAACCCAAGACGCTCTGTGTGGGCCGCTGTCCCGGTAATTCATGAGGTGCTATGGTAGTGCGTCCTGTGGGTGCTTGCTTTTTAACGGTATCCGTTCAGAAGAAAATGTCTAAGTTTTTAGCGGATGTCTCTGACTTTCGCTAAAAACCCAGGGGGAGTGTGACCCTGGCCAGATCCAATGTTAAATTAACGCATCTGTTTCCCCAAAATTTGGGCCCCAAAAAAATGCTGCAGACCGCGTTATGATGTGTGAAAAAACAAAAAACTTTTTGTGCCAAAGCAAAGAAATTTTTGGGCCAGGGTTTTTTTGTATTGGAGTCAAACGGATGCGTTAAGGGCAACCTTTAGCAGAAATTTAAAGATAAAAAAAAAGCGTCCTTTTGGCGGGATGATTGGGGGCTACTGTGACCCTAGCCTATTGGAGTTTTATTCCTTTTCATTTTTGGCAGTTTTTGCATTGTCCACAAAGACTTTTTTTGAGTTTTAGGTTTTCCCCCTTCCCAAAAATTTAAAAAGGGGTTTGTCTGGCCATGTCACGGGACATGCTCAGGTAAGGTAGTAAAATGTTAACATTTTCATTTACCTTTGGTACATTTGAATGTCATCTACTATGTAGTCTTATACAGTGCTTTTTTTGTAAAAAAAATTTCCCGGTACGATTTTCCCGAGGCAAAGGGGGGGGGCCGCCCTTGCTGTCAGGGCGTCGGCCGAGCTTGAGGGTGGGGGAGGGGTGCAGCCCTCACATAAACCCCGACAGCCCCTGCACTACTTCAAAAAGAGCAGGCTGACGAATCGTGTTCTTTTTTAAAATACCGGCGGGAGAGCTGGCAGTGAGAAGAAGGGGTTCACCGGGTTTTCTCCCTTTGTTTCTGTGCTCCCCGCTGCATGCAAAACCCGATCCTCCGCTCCCCCCCCCCCTCCCCCCCTGATTAAGTTAGGACCGGGGAGGGGAGGCAGCTCCAGAAAGCGGGAAGGGGCAGGAGGGAGCGGGGAGTGCAGAAAAGGGAAAGGGGAAAACCGCTGGTGAAACTTTTCACCGCTGGCTTCCCCGCCTGGGTCCTTCGCTCCCCACTGCTAGCTCCATCCTCCATCCCCCTGGTCTCTCCATCCTCCATCCACCTGATCTCTCCATCCCTCTGCACCCTCCATCCTCAATCCCTCTAATCACTCCATCCCCCTGTTCCCTGCATCCTCCTGCACCCTCCATTCTCCATCCCCCTGGTCTCTCCATCCTCCATCCCCCTGCTCCTTTCATCCTCCATCCCACTGCTTCTTCCATCCACCATTCCCCTGCTCCTTTCAACCTTTATCCCCCTGCTTCTTCCATCCTCCAACCCCTGCTCCTTCCATCCTCCATCCCCATGCTCCCTCCATTCTCCATCCCCCTGGTCTCCCCATCCTCCATCCCCCTGCTCTCTTATCCACCTGATTCCTCCATCCTCCATGTCTCTCCATCCTCCATTATCCACCTGATCTCTCCATTCCCCTGTGCCCTCCATCCTTCCCTCCCTCCATTCTCCATCCCCCTGTTCCCTCCATCCAACGCTCCTTCCATCCTCCATCCCCCTGCTCCTTCCATCCTCTATTCCTCTGCTCCTTTCATCCTTCATCCCCCTGTTCCCTCCATCCCCCTGCTCTTTCCATCCTCCATCCCCATCCTCTATTCCCCTGCTCCTTTCATCCTTCATCCCCCTGTTCCCTCCATCCTCCTGCTCCCTCCATTCTTCATCCCCCTGGTCTCTCCACCCCCCTGCTCCGAGTCCTTTCAATTCATTCTCCATCCCCCTGCTCCTTCCATCCTCGATCCCCCTCATCTCTCCATCCTCCATCCCTCTTGTCTCAATTTCTCCATTTCCTGCCTGTCCTGATCTCTATCCCCACAGCATCCTCTCCCCCTGCACAGCCTGCCGCCCTCTGCACTCATCACAGTCACTGTCACTGACAGTCTGTCAGTGCTGTTGTCACATACCCTGCACTGCAGCCTGCATTAGTCGTCCTCCTCCATCTTCTTTCCCTCTGGGCAAAACTTCGCCCACCCGAGTCACATGTTGTGACATCATCGCAGCGCAGGCGCTGAAGGAAACTGTGCTAGTACTACACACAGCCTGTGAAACAGCAGGTCAGTGCTGCTCTAGAATTTCCGGTACGCTGTACCGGTATGTACTGCCGATCTTCAGATTTTCCGGTACGGCGTACCGGTATGTACCCCCACCAAAAAAGCACTGGTCTTATATATAAAAATGAGTGAACCTTTTCAGGTTTGGATTCAATTTGGTTTGCCAAAGGGGCATATGTTTGCTGAACAGTTCACGGATTTTCCAAACCCAATTAAAATCAATTGGAGGCAAAATCAAGGGCCTAAAAAACATTTTAAATGGGTCCAAAAGCTGGCAAACACGGCTCAAACTGTTTCACAGCGGAGACCCACTGTTTTGGCACAGACATTAGCTTCATACATACACTATTACTTATTGCTTCAGCGTTGTTCTCATGCTCAGCATGCTTCCAGGCCCGCTCATGATTTATGAACCTCAGACATTCTCCTTATTTCCCTTAGGTTGTCTCAGGTTACATAGCAGGGACATCAACAACAATGGCAGTCTTCATCAAAGGGTTTGACTGATAAAGAAATTGAAGCAATTATTTTTGAAAGTGATGTTGTATCACTCCTATAATACTTTTCTCAACCCCTTTTTGGGGACTTAAGTATTTACATTGAAAGTGATGTTAAAAGTGAACTTTTTTGGCTGATGAAGAATATCTGCAACCATCAAATCACTCTGCTCCCTTGTCCAGTGATTCTTCTGATGATGAAGACATGGATCCAGAAGAAAAGACATAAAAACATTGGAAACTAATGTACCGTATATACTCGTGTATAAGCCGACCCGTGTATAAGCCGACCCCCCTACATTTGCCCCCAAAACCTGGGAAAACCTATTGACTCGTGTATAAGCCGAGGGTGGACTCCAGCACAGGTATACAGCCCCCAGCAGTGTGGTATACAGGCCCCCCAATGGTAGTATACAGCAGCCTCCCCAGTGGTAGTATACAGCAGCAGCCCCAGTGGTATATACAGCAGCAGCTCCAGTAGTTAGTATACAGCATCCCCAGAGGTATATACAGCCCCAGTGGTAGTATACAGCATCCCCAGAGGTATATACAGCCCCAGTGGTAGTATACAGCATCCCCAGAGGTAGTATACAGCAGCCCCAAAGGTATATACAGCAGCCCCAGTGGTAGTATACAGCAGCCCCAGTGGTAGTATACAGCAGCCCCAGTGGTAGTATACAGCAGCCCCAGAGGTAGTATACAGCAGCCTCAGAGGTATATACAGCCCCATTGGTAGTATACAGCAGCCCCAGAGGTATATATAGCCCCAGTGGTAGCATCCAGCAGCCCCAGAGGTATATACAGCCCCAGTGGTAGTATCCAGCAGCCCCAGAGGTATATACAGCCCCAGTGGTAGTATACAGCAGCCCCAGAAGTATATACAGCCCCAGTGGTAGTATACAGCAGCCCCAGAGGTATATACAGCCCCAGTGGTAGTATACAGCAGCCCCACAGGTATATACAGCCCCAGTGGTAGCATCCAGCAGCCCCAGAGGTATATACAGCCCCAGTGGTAGTATACAGCAGCCCCACAGGTATATACAGCCCCAGTGGTAGTATACAGCAGCCCCAGAGGTATATACAGCCCCAGTGTAGTATACAGCAGCCCCAGAGGTATATACAGCCCCAGTGTAGTATACAGCAGCCCCAGAGGTATATACAGCCCCAGTGTAGTATACAGCAGCCCCACAGGTATATACAGCCCCAGTGGTAGTATACAGCAGCCCCACAGGTATATACAGCCCCAGTGGTAGTATACAGCAGCCCCACAGGTATATACAGCCCCAGTGTAGTATACAGCAGCCCCACAGGTATATTCAGCCCCAGTGGTAGTGTACAGCAGCCCCACAGGTATATACAGCCCCAGTGTAGTATACAGCAGCCCCACAGGTATATTCAGCCCCAGTGGTAGTATATACAGCCCCAGTGGTAGTATATACAGCCCCAGTGGTAGTAGATTGCAGCCCCAGCGGTAGTAGATTGCAGCCCCAGCGGTAGTATACAGGGCCCCAGTAATCCAGGGCCCCCCCAGCGTCTCTCCGGTTACCTGAAAAGCAAACTATACTTATCAGTGTCCGCTGTCCGCGCCCGCTCGCCTCTGCCGTGACAGTGCCGTCTGCGATCCTCCTTCTTCATGCGGCGTCTTCCGGTTTCCTGTGCTCGTCGCAGGGAATGACGTCATTCCCTGCGACGAGCACAGGAACCCGGAAGACGCCGCATGAAGATGGAGGATCGCAGACGGCAGACCGGGCAGAGGCGAGCGGGCGCGGACAGCGGACACTGATAAGTATAGTTTGCTTTTCAGGTGACCGGAGAGACGCTGGGGGGGCCCTGGATTACTGGGGATGCGGGGGCTGCTGTATACCGATGTATACATCGGTATGTACCGATGTATACATCGGTATACAGCACTGACTCGCGTATAAGCCGAGGGGGGTACTTTTCAGCCCAATTTTTGGGCTGAAAAACTCGGCTTATACGCGAGTATATACGGTATTTGAAGAGAGTACTACTTCAGTACTTGGATGTATTTCTTTACATAAAATTTTGAGACAAGCTCAAGGTGTTGCAGGAAGTCCCAAACACTTATCTATTAAAGATAAAAAAAATCTATAAAAAAAATTCTAATGATATTGCAGATGAGGAGATATTATGTAGAAACTTAGAGGAAGATGTCTTGCTTCTGGTACAAACAAAACTAGCTCATAAGATTAACTTTATGCTTATATTGGACTAACACTTCTGGAAAGGTGTCAAACAGTTTATGATGTATCGATCAGAGAATTATTTCTGGACCCACATTCTGATCCATACTACAAATCAACAGTGTCAGTGAAAAGATATGAGGATATTTGGAGAAGCTTTCGATTTGATGTTAAGCGAACTCACCCTTCGACGATGGAAATGGATCAATTAGTGAAGCTGTATCCATAGTAAACAGTGGGTTACTATGGAGGAGCGTTCATAGGAAGCACCCGACATAAGCAGTGAGCTGTTACTGCTAATTGGGCTATGCAGTAATGTCATCCGGCTAACCTGTTAAGTGTGACCCTAGCCTTACTCAAAGTTGTACACTCACACCTGTTCAAAGCAGTTAAAACTGGTTTGAATCACTGACTGGTGACCCCAACTTACGATTTTACTTAAAAAAATGCTTTGTCCCAATTAATTTGCACAGCACTGTAGGGTCTCAGAGATGAAATATCTCCTAAATAGGTATCAGAGGCTCACCTTTTATGGTTGGGAAATTAACAACCACAATAAAAGCATATCATAGCTCCAGCAGCCCCCAGCATTGTGCATATAGAGTAGGGAGGATGAATGGTTAAAAAACATGCTGCTATATTCCACGAGACATCAAAGGGTGAATATATTGATTTATTAGTCAATGCCTTTCAGGGCTTCCTGGCCCCTTCCACAGGACAAATCAATATCATATTGCCATGTTTCAGGGCATTTCAGGGAACCCTGAAACTCGTTGACTAATAAATCAATATTATATTCACCCTTTAATGTCTTGTGGAATATGACAGTGCAATTTTAACCCTTCATCCTCCCTACTTTGAGATAATGACCCTTGGGTTTTCATTGTCTGTAAGCCATAATCATCAACATTTACAGATATAAACACTTGAAATAGATTAATCTGTTTGTAATGACTCTATATAATACAGTATATGTGTTTCAATATTTGTATTGAATTACTGAAAAAAAATTACTTTTAGTGATATTCTAATTCATTGAGCTGCACCTGTATGACTAGTAAACCAACCAAGTATGGACTGAAAATATTCTGGATGTGTGATTCAGCCAATTATTATGGGATAAATGGGCTTATCTACTGTAGAAAAGAAGCTGGTACTCCAGTGCAGAAAGACCTAGGGTTCTGATATTGTAAAAAAAATTAATGCCATACATATTTACAATTCTAGTAGAAACATAACAATGAACAATTACTTCACTAATGTTGAAACTGTGCAATTTTTTGCTTTGAAAAAATATTACTGTTGTTAGTACTGTGAAGCCATATAGATGAGATATTCCTCTGGTGATGAAGCACAATCCACATTGAGCATTTTATAATAATGTATTTGGTTTCAGCAACAAATCAGCAATGGTGTCTTACAAAGCTAAGAATGAAAAATCATTTCTATTACTCAGTACCATGCATCATAATTCCGGTAGTTACATCAATAACAGCAAAAAAAAATAGAAATAATCATAAACTATAATAAAATTAAAGGAGCTGTGGAAAAGATGGATAAAATAGTTGGAGATTATAAATGCAGGAGGCAAAAAAGACTATGACCTGGAGTCATATTTTTAAATATATTTGATGTATAAGCCCATAACGGGGTTGTCCAGTCCAAACTGATAATTCTGTAGTCACTGTATGTCACTGGTACACACAGGCCGGCTTCAGAGCATGCGCAGATGGCATGCTGAAGCCGGCCTGGGCGCATCATAGACCCAGCGACGTGGCGGGTGGAAGTGACGCGGGACCTGCAGCACGTGACCCGCTCATTGTGAGGACGCGATGGGCGGGTAATTTGAATCCTCCTGGAAGAAGATGCCGCCCTGGAAAGAAGATATACAGCAGCGAGGCGGGTGCGAGCGCGGCCTGAAGACCCTGTCTATCTGACAAAGACCCTGGAGGAACGCCCATCAGTCAAGGATTTGGTAAGTGTAAAAAGTGATTTATTGTGCATGTAGTTAGGTAGATTTAGTCAGTCAGGGATGGTTAGAATAGTAATTTTAAGCTCCAGGGACAGATATTTATAGGTTAGATAGCTATTTTTAGGTGGTTGGTTCCCTTTAAATTAGCTAAAAATCAAGACTTTAATAGGTCTGGTCAGAAATTGCCGGAAGATTATAAGTGAATAGTAGACCCGAACAGAACAGCAGGGTTAAAGAGATTGAATGGGTTGGATACATTCCTAGTGGACCTCAGAGAGTTTTACACATCTTTTCTGTTGAAGAACATTCGACTCATGGCAAATGCCTTTTTTTTTAATGTGCCGAACCTGTCAAATTTGAATTTCAAAAGATTCAAATATTTCTATTTGCCATACATTAAACAAGCCATCACCCCGGTCCTTTGGGTGGATCTCAGAAACTGGTCACTCAAAGCAAATTCAGAAGATTTTTAACCATTAAAATACATACACATAAAAAAGTATGATTATTATACCTATAATTGTACTTACCACAAAAAAGTCTTTAGGCTGGTTATTTTTAACACATAATGGATACTGTAGTAAACGAAATCATAAAAGCAATGTTTAAATTGTATTTTTTTCACTATTTTATCCATTTGGAATTTTTTTCGAAATGTTCAACACAATAGATGGAAAAATGAATTATGTTATTCAAAACCATTAATCATTCCACACAAAAAAAAAACAACTTATCTATGATGACGGAAATAAAATAAAATTTATGGCTCTTTAGTAGGTGGGAAGAAGGGCATAAAAGAAAGCAATTGCTTAGTTGAGAAGGGGTTAAGGTTTTACATGAGTTCTCTGTAGCTGAGACTAACAATTACCGTACATGCACAAGCTCAGGAGAAGCATCTGTTCACATAACCGTAAATGAAAATGATTTTTTGGAATCAGGGGGTTAATGAGAAGGAGTCTCAAACTGATACCTGTTTGCACTTCTGAAAGAGAAGAGCACTTTGAAAAATGTATTCCATCTTCATTATTTTGAAGCGCGAATTTAACACTCAGCTCCTTCAATCTATAGTCAGCTTGACAGTAATTGGTGGGTAATATATTTGGGCATGTAAACAGGACACAAAAGGCTCAATTACATAAAGCACTTTCTGTGTTAGAGCTTATGATAAGATGCAAAGGGAGCTCTGACAACTAAATACAGTATCGGCATAGAAAAAGGAATCCAGGGTCATTCAGCTATCTTCCGGTTCCTGATAATTCATAAAAAACTCTTACTTCGCATAATGTTTTGATATTTCAGTTTGCTTTGTACAAAACCACACACCCTATTGTCTGAAGGCTGTTTTATTACTTTACTTTGATATATACATAACGTTTTGAACAAGAAAGTTGTTTTTTCAGTTTTGAAATGAAGACATGGCAGCAGAAATGAATTGCTTCTGGGGATGTACGGTAAATATCATTGGGCCTTACTGTTACATCTCCTTGACTTCCTTCTGCGATACCTGCTTCTGTCTTCAGACTCCACCATATTCTCTCTGTGTGCTCCACTGGTGATGGAGAAAATGTTTGGACCAGAAGCTCCTGATGGCCTAGTATCTGTTCAGCTACAAAGACTAGAGTGGCTTGGATCTGTTTGGCAGTATGGGTGTATGTGACTCGCCCCAGGGCAGGGTACTCAGCTCTCGGGCGATTTTCGGTCTGGGATGTCACAGGTGGCCTGCCCGAGGCAATGGCCCTGGCGGTCAGTGAAAAAGGGGGTTACTTACAGGGATTACATACAGTTTTTGTCTTTGTGACGCCACCTGCTGTGTCTGGTGAGGAATCACCAGCGCCGCTACAGTCCTCCAGAGGTCGGTGGGATTGCACTCGTGATGGTATAGTCCCCGCTGGCAGGACTGGGACCTCCAGAGCAGAGTGGAGAGGAATGGACAGGATGCAGCAGAGCTGGGACGGTTTGGGAGGATAGGAACAGTCTATGGAGGGTTACGGTGAGGGAGCAGAAAGAATGCAAACACGCAGCAGAAGTCTCTTTACCTTTTACTGATAGTATTCAGGCAAATAGTCCCAAGCACTGACGGGTAGCTGGGCTGCACAGTGGGCTCCCACAGAAAGTGGGTATAAGGCCTCCTTCCCTTTGTATTCTCTGAAGCACAGTCTATTAAATCCTGACTTGCCTCCACTCTCTTCTCTGGTCTGTTTCTCCTTCCCTCCTGTGCGGTCTCCGGGACAACCTTTTCTTTTTTGCTGAAGTGGCCACTGCACCTGGCTCCCTTGCTTTGACTCTCTCAGGAGACCGGGTAGCCGCAGCTTCCTCGGTGCCCAGGGGTTTGCTGTGGGACTTGTAGCTCTCCAATGGCGCGGATCCCCAATATCCGGCTTCTCTTTCCCTCTCTGGAACGAACTCACAGCTGGAGCTACCTGTTCCTTGCTTCTGCTTCTGCTTCTAGCCTCCTTGCCTTCAGTCCCACTTTGGTTGGTTGGTTGGACGCTGAAGGGCTCCTCTGGGTCTCTGGCCTGTGCCTACTCGTGGCACCAGCACCAGAAATTTCCTTCAGCTTTTCTAGCATCTGCCACACTCTGACTAACTCCGCCCCCAGCAGCAGTATTTATGGGGGATCCTGCCTAAGTGCAGCAGATTGAGCTCCCCCCACTGTGTCGGGGTGGAAGGTGTTGTTTGTAGTGGTACCTGCTGTGGAAACCCAGCTGTGCAATAGAGAGATATGTGGTTACCTGCGTTGGCAGGGCACCACATATGCAGTACAGCTAGAGCAGTGGTTCTTACATTTTAGTCTTTACAGCCCCCGACAGGTCAACTTTTCAGGATTTGCTTAGCATTAAACAGGTAATAGCTTGATAATGAGTCCATCACCTGTTCAATGATAAGGAAATCCTGAAAACATTGCCTGTTGGAGGCCAAGAGGACTGAAGTTTGAGAAACACTAAGTTAATTAGCTCCTGGCTTTGTCCAGTGGGACAGTACAACACCCTGCTAAAGGAAAACTTCTCATTAGACACTTACTTGGTCTAGCCTGACTTAAGGGACCATTACACGCACCAATGTCCCAGTGATCCGACCAATGATCCGACTTGGCCTTGATCACTTGAACATCGTTCATTGATCACTAGTGAGGTGTCACACGTAGAGATATATTGAACGACGCAGCAACGATTTTGCAACAAGCGAACAATACTTGAGATCGTTTGGTCGCCTGAGTGCTTCATTTCTGAATAGGCAAAGTCGTAAACAAGATGATTGGAAAAGTGTCACGCAGAATGATGTTGCAGGTTGAATGAACGACGGACAACTGATTTATGGTCCTGTTCATACACTGTGTGCAGAATTATTAGGCAAATAAGTATTTTGATCACATGATATTTTTTATACATGTTGTCCTACTCCAAGCTGTATAGCCTTGAGAGCCAACTACCAATTAAGTAAATCAGGTGATGTGCATTTCTGTAATGAGGAGGGGTGTGGTGTAAAGACATCAACATCCTATATAAGGTGTGCTTAATTATTAGGCAAATGCCTTTCCTTAGGCAAAATGGGTCAGAAGAGAGATTTGACTGGCTCTGTAAAGTCCAAAATTGTGAAATGTCTTGCAGAGGGATGCAGCAGTCTTGAAATTTCCAAACTTTTGAAGCGTGATCACTGAACAATCAAGCGTTTCATGGCAAATAGCCAACAGGGTCGCAAGAAGCGTGTTGGGCAAAAAAGGGGAAAAATAACTTCCCATGAATTGAGGAAAATCAAGCGTGAAGCTGCCAAGATGCCATTTGCCACATTTCAGAGCTGCAACATTACTGGAGTATCAAAAAGCACAAGGTGTGCTATACTCAGGGACATGGCCAATGTCAGAAAAGTTTTTTTCAAAATTTTGTGCAGGTATATTAGTTTACCTGGTGAAAATATACAATTCAGATGGGAATATATTTGGTTTTTAAGTTGCCTAATAATTCTGCAGAGTAATATTTACCTGCACAAACAGATATCCTCCTAAGATAGCCAAATCTAAAGAAAACACCCACTCCAACTTCCAAAAATATTAAGCTTTGATATTTATGAATCTTTTGGGTTGATTGAAAACATAGTTGTTGATCAATAATAAAAATAATGCTCTAAAATACAACTTGCCTAATAATTCTGCACACAGTGTAAACCTGCAATCAACGATCAGCCGACTTATCGTTGGTCGTATTAACGTGTGACACACAATGACGTTGTAATGATGTCGCTGCACCGCCGTAACATACCAACGATATCGTTAACAATATCGTAGTATGTAACGTGCCCTTTAGAGTATCTGTTTGTAGTGGAAGTTGATGCCTCAAAGGTGCAGTGCTATCGCAAATAGGGATGGGCGAATCTACTCGCTAGGACTCGTTACTCGGCGAGTAGTAAGGGACTCGCAGGACTCGGTACTCTGCGAGTTTCCCAGTGATTACTCGCACAGTAAACGAGTCCAATGCAAATCAATATCAATCCTAGTTTTGTCAGAGACTCTGACAAAACTAGGATTGCCATTGACTTGCATTGGTCTGATTACTGTGCAAGTAATCGCTGGGAAACTCGCAAAGTAACTGCTGTTACTTTGCGAGCCGAGTCCAGCTGTCTTCTCTGTGCAGGCTGCCGCAGCTCCAGGGTCCTAGAGCCCGCCTGCTCACAGAGATGATGTAGCAGAGCTGCGATTGTTCTCAGTCTGCTCATTCCCTGTGCATAGACATCTATATCTATGCACAGGGGATGTAGCAGAGAGGACATCGCGTTTTGGACTACGTCGGACGGAAGAGAATTTTTTTAATTAAAGATGGGGTCCCTAATGGCTTTTTTAAATTTATTTCTAATAAAAAATTTTCTCTGTGTTGTGTTTTTTTAACCCTTTATTGGAGATTCTTAGTGGCTGGGTCAAACGTGGCCTGACATTAAGAATCTCGGGCTTAATACCAGCTTGTATAACAAAGCTGGTATTAACCCCTTTATTACCCAGCGTGCCACCACCACCAGGGCCGCTGGAAGAGCGGGGTACAGCCAGGTACAAATAGGCACCTGGGGGTTGGAGGCAGCCCATCGCTGCCTGCTGGATCCGGCTGGTTCCAGAAATACGGCGAAGTCCACGTGAAATTTTTTTCTGACAAATCCATAAAACAATGTAAATAAAAGGGACTGCATCTTTATTAACCCCTGGACCATGGGAGAGGGGTTAATAAAGATGCAGTCCCTTTTTTAGGATTGTTTTATTGATTTTTCAGAAAAAAAATTACATGGTCTTCACCGTATTTCTGGAACCAGCCGGATCCAGCAGGCAGCGACGGGCTGCCCCAACCCCCAGGTGCCTACTTGTACCTGGCCAGACACAAGAATATAGGGGAGCCCTTTTTTTTTATTATTTCATGAATTTCATGAAAAAATAAAAAAAAAATGCGTGGGGCTCCGCGCAATTTCTATGTCTAGCCAGGTACAGCTAAGCAGCTGGGGGCTGGAATCCGCAGCGCAGGGATGCCCAAGCTTTCTGGGCACCCCCCGCTGCAAATTGCAGCCCGCAGCCGCCCCAGAAGATGGTGCATTCATTGAAGCGCCATCCTCTGGCTCTGAACCCCGCTCTTCCAGCGGCCCTGGTGGCGGTGGCACGCTGGGTAATAAAGAGGTTAAGGCCAGCTTTGTATTATCAGCTGGCCCTAAGCCCGAAATTTATGGCGGTCACGCCAATATTAGACATGACCGCCATGAATTTCTATGAAATTGTTTTAAAAAAAACACAACACAGAGAAAATTTTTTATTAGAAATAAAAAAAAAAGCCATTAGGGACTCCATCTTTAATTAAAAAAATCCTCTTCCGTCCGACGCAGTTCAAAACTGCGTAGATATAGATGTCTATGCACAGGGAATGAGCAGACAGAACAATCTCAGCTCTGCTACATCAGGCAGCAGGTGGGCTCTAGGATCCCGGAGCTGCGGCAGCCTGCACACAGAGCAGACAGCCGGACTCTTATCTGTGTGAGTTTCCCAGCGATTACTTGCACAGTAAACGAGTCCAATGCAAATCAATGGCAATCCTAGTTTTGTCAGAGTCTCTGACAAAACTAGGATTGCTTCAGGCTGAAGCTTCCGAGACACATGTGTGATTTGTAAATCGCACACTACTCGCTATTACTCGCTTCCCCATTCATTAACATTGGACTCGCTAGACTCGCAACGAGTACCAAGTCCCGGACACGGACTCGCTAGAGTCAAGCGATTCCGAGTAATTTAGGATTCGCCCATCACTAATCGCAAAGTACATAGACTATTACCAATCATTGTCTATACTTTTCCCAAAAAGTATAATCTGGTGAAAAAAAATGTGTAATATTGATAATTATTAATTATTGGTACTTAAGTGGGCGTTACTTGATCAGCATCATTTTCTAGAAACTTACAAATATTAAATCATAATTAAGATAGACAACAAATATCAGACATATTGAGAATCAGCCAAAAGATCCCGCTATAGATCACAAAGTACAGCAACTCTCATTGATCTTTGTCCGTTGTTTTCACAAAACGTTTAAACTGGTGAAAGAAATTGTGATATTTATAACTAGTGATGAGCGAGTACTAAAATGCTCGGGTGCTCGAAGCTCGGGCCGAGCATCCCGAGATACTCGTGTACTCGGCCCGAGTACCGAGCCCAATGTTATCCTATGGGAGACCCGAGTATTTTTATGAAATGACTGCTGGCAGCATGTAGAAACCCTAAAAATGTCACAAAAGTCTCAGAAGAGTGCTCAAATGACATGGCAACACCATGGGGAAGACCCCTGGAAGCATTTCTCACTCAAAAGTCACAGCTGTGAACAATCTTGTCCGAGTTTCACGCCAATTTTACGGAGTCACCAGAAAACCTTCCAAAATGATACCAAAATGAATATTTAGGGTGGAAATGTTAAGGGCACATACCCAATAGTGAGATACAGTTGGTGTATGTTACTTTTTGTGATTACATGAAAAATTTTACGTGAAAACATTGTGCGGCACTCCGATGTCCCGGAGAAGAGACGTACATGAAGGCCTCTTGACATAATGTGCCCATTTTGAGGAACTGGGTCTATTGTAGTATTTTCCTTTGCCAGGGCAGTCCAAAATATGGAGGTTCACCAATGCCCCTGGATAGAGACGTGCATGAGGGCCTGTAAACCTGAAGTGGGTGTATAGTAGTATAGCCCTTTGGCCAGGGCAGCCAAAAATTGGGAGGCTCCACATTGTCACAGGATAGAGACGTGCAGGAGGGCCTGTAAACCTGAAGTGGGTGTATTGTAGTATAGCCCTTTGGCCAGGGCAGCCAAAAATTGGGAGGTTCAACAATGACCCATGCATACAGACATGCAGGAGGGCCTGTAAACCTCAAGTAGGTGTATTGTAGTATAGCCCTTTGGCAGGGCAGCCAAAAATTGGGAGGTTCAACAATGACCCATGCATACAGACATGCAGGAGGGCCTGTAAACCTCAAGTGGGTGTATTGTAGTATAGCCCTTTGGCAGGGCAGCCAAAAATTGGGAGGTTCAACAATGACCCATGCATACAGACATGCAGTAGGGCCTGTAAACCTCAAGTGGGTGTATTGTAGTATAGCCCTTTGGCCAGGGCAGCCAACAATTGGGAGGCTCCACATTGTCCCAGGATAGAGACGTGCAGGAGGGTCTGTAAACCTGAAGTGGGTGTATTGTAGTATAGCCCTTTGGCCAGGACAGTCAAAAATTGGGAGGTTCAACAATGACCCATGCATACAGACATGCAGGAGGGCCTGTAAACCTCAAGTGGGTGTATTGTAGTATAGCCCTTTGGCAGGGTAGCCAAAAATTGGGAGGTTCAACAATGACCCATGCATACAGACATGCAGTAGGGCCTGTAAACCTCAAGTGGGTGTATTGTAGTATAGCCCTTTGGCCAGGGCAGCCAAAAATTGGGAGGCTCCACATTGTCCCAGGATAGAGACATGCAGGAGGGCCTGTAAACCTCAAGTGGGTGTATTGTAGTATAGCCCTTTGGCCAGGGCAGCCAAAAATTGGGAGGCTCCACATTGTCCCAGGATAGAGACATGCAGTAGGGCCTGTAAACCTCAAGTGGGTGTATTGTAGTATAGCCCTTTGGCAGGGCAGCCAAAAATTGGGAGGTTCAACAATGACCCATGCATACAGACATGCAGTGGGGCCTGTAAACCTCAAGTGGGTGTATTGTAGTATAGCCCTTTGGCAGGGCAGCCAAAAATTGGGAGGCTCCACATTGTCCCTGGATAGAGACGTGCAGGAGGGCCTCAAAACATTTTTCCCATTGAAAAGGAGCGGGTCTCCTGTCGTTGTAATGCCCATTCTAAAAGAATGGGCGAAAAAAATCACCACTGCGGGTATACCTCAAACAACAGCCTAACTATTGTAACGTGCAGAAAGAAAAAGAAAAGGGCGCATGTGTAGACACACAGGGCTATTTGTATAAATAAAAAGTGCCAGTGCACTCACCTATAATGGTTGTGTACGTCTACACAACCAAGATTAAACGTGTGGGTGATGGGGCTCCGGGTCGCCTCTTTCTATTAGTGCTGCCGTCCTGCCGGTGTTTGCGTTCACAAATCTGTGCTCCGCGATTTTCACGTAATCCTACCGGACCGGATACCGCGTCACCGCAGGTCCTCAGTATGTTTATCCCGGTAATTAGGTAACCACAGGTCCTCAACACTCCAGATGTTCCAGGCTGCTCCTGCCGCTTTGGCTCCGTAGAGAGAGAACTCACATAAAAACAATAGTAAAGCGGTCTCAGGGAGCGCCAAAGGAATACTGGACAAATTAGTGGATAAGAACCGACCTTTATTCTTCCTCCAATACCACTGCCACAACGCGTTTCAACGGTCTAAGCCGTCTTCATCAGGTGGTTTGATGAAGACGGCTTAGACCGTTGAAACGCGTTGTGGCAGTGGTATTGGAGGAAGAATAAAGGTCGGTTCTTATCCACTAATTTGTCCAGTATTCCTTTGGCGCTCCCTGAGACCGCTGTACTATTGTTTTTATGTAACTATTGTAACGGTCATCATGGTGGCTCATGAGGAGAAGGTGGAGCTGTCCAGCGATTAGCCAAAGTCCAGAAGTGTGTACCCATGGGTGAGTGGAGGTACATGGCAAATTCCCATATCAAAATTTAAATTCAGTTGTCATTTGTTGGTGGTGTGGTGAAGTCTGGCCCAATCCAACCCTTGTTCATCTTGATCAGAGTCAGCCTGTCAGCATTTTCAGTTGACAGGCGGGTGCGTTTATCAGTAATGATTCCACCTGCGGCACTGAAAACACGCTCTGACAATACACTAGCGGCAGGGCAGGCCAGGATTTCCAAGGCGTAGAGAGCCAATTCATGCCACGTGTCCAGCTTGGAGACCCAATAATTGAAAAGCACAGAGGAATCTCGCAGTACAGTTGTTCGATCTGCAAGGTACTCCTTCAGCATCTGGTCAAACTTAGCATTTCTTGTGGCACTACCGCGCACCTCAGGGGCTGTGGTACGTGAGGGGCTGAGAAAACTGTCCCACATCGTAAGGAGTGTTCTCCTACCTCTGGCGGATTGGAGTTGTGCCCCTCTCGGCCGTACGCCTTGGTTGTCCACCGATTCCTGACCTATGCCGCTAGCGTTTTGTGAGGGGAATGATTTGCCTACTTCCGTGACTATGGCCTTCTGGAACTGCTGCATTTTGGCTGACCTCTCCGCCTCAGGAATGAGAGACATAAAGTTCTCCTTGTAGCGTGGGTCTAACAGTGTTGCCAACCAGTACTGATTGTCGGCCAAGATGTTCTGAACGCGATTGTCACGAGCCAGGCAGCTTACCATAAAGTCAGCCATGTGCGCCAGACTCTTAACAGCCATCACTTCAGTATCCAGACCAACACGATGACTGAACATGATGTCCTCCTCCTCATCTCTCCTGTTCTCTGGCCAGCCACGCTGAATCGAGGGTATGACTGGTGTGCATGTCATATCCTCAATTTAGCCAGAGAGTTGCTCCATGTCTTCATCCTCCTCCTCCTCGTCATAGTCCTCCACTGCACGTTGTGATGAGATGAGGCTGGGCTGTGTGTTTTCACCCACACCCACTACTGTTTCTTGCTCCAAGTCATTGCGCTCGGCCTGCAATGCATCCTCTTTGTTTTTCAGCAGAGACCTTTTTAGAAGGCAGAGTAGTGGTATGGTGATGCTAATAATGGCATCATCGCCGCTCACCATCTTGGTAGAGTCCTCAAAGTTTTGGAGGACGGTTCATAGGTCCGACATCCATCTCCACTCCTCAGGTGTTATGTGTGGAGTTTGACCCATTTCCCGACGACTTAGGTGATGCAGGTAGTCCACAACTGCCCTCTTCTGCTCACATATCCTGACCAACATGTGCATAGTTGAATTCCAACGCGTGGGGACATCACACACCAGTCTGTGGGCCGGAAGACGCAAACGGCGCTGAAAGCCGGCAAGCCCGGCTGAAGCAGCAGGTGACTTGCGAAAACGTGCAGACAGACGGCGAACTTTTACCAGCAGTTCAGACAGCTCTGGGAATGACTTTACAAACCTCTGAACCACCAGGTTGAGCACATGGGCCACGCATGGAACATGCGTCAGCTGGCCTCGCCTCAAAGCTGCCACCAGGTTCCGGCCATTGTCACACATGACCTTTCCTGGCTTTAGGTTCAGAGGTGTGAGCCAGTGATCTGCCTGCTGTTTCAGAGCTGTCCACACCTCTTCTGCATTGTGGGGTTTGTCACCTATGCAGACTAGCTTCAGCACAGCCTGTTGCCGCTTTGCAGAGGCAGTGCTGCAGTGCTTCCAGCTTGGGACTGGCGTGGAGGGTACAGTGGATGAGGATGCACAGGAGGAGTAGGCTGAGGAGCATGACATTCCGGAGCTGTAGAGTGTCGGTGAAACCCTGACAGAGGTAGGGCCTGCTATCCTTGGTCTGGGAAGGACGTGTTCCGTCCCTCGCTCAGACTGGGTCCCAGCCTCCACAATATTAATCCAGTGTGCCGTCAAGGAGATGTAGCGGCCTTGCCCACAAGCACTTGTCCACGTGTCTGTGGTTAGGTGGACTTTGGCTGAAACAGCGTTGTTCAGGGCACGTGTGATGCTGTTGGACACGTGGTTATGCAATGCGGGGACGGCACATCTGGAGAAATAGTGGCGGCTGGGGACTGAGTAACGTGGGACAGCAGCCGCCATCAGGTCGCGGAATGCTTCCATCTCCACCAGCCGGAAAGGCAACATTTCTAGCGCTATGAGTCGCGAAATGTGATAATTCAGGACTGTGGCATGTGAGGCGTTGGCAGTGTATTTGCGCCTGCGTTCAAATGTTTGCTGAATGGATAATTGAACGCTGCGCTGGGACAAGAATGTGCTTGATGCTGGTGTTATTTTTGCGTGGGCAACTTCAGGTGCAGGGCCGGAGGCTTGTTCGCGGCCAGCATGGACAGGGGATTGGCTCGCACGCACAACACGCGAAGACGTAGCAGTGACATCAGCAAGCACCACTCCTCGACTCTGTTGTACTTCCCACAAAGTCAGGTGCTTGGATGACATGTGCCTGATCATGCTGGTGGTGGTCAGGCTGCTAGTTTTCATACCCCTGCTGATAGTGGCATGGCAGGTGTTGCAAATGGCCTTTTTAGAGTCTTCTGGAGCCAACTTAAAAAACTCCCAGACTCTGGAAGACCGAACATTTGCACTGGCACCTTGAGTCGTGTTGGTGTTTCGGGGAACGGTTGGCTGCCTTCTGCCTGCGGACACGACCCTGCTTCGTACTGCCTGTTGGGATGCTACGCCTCCCTCCCCCTGTGCACTGCTGGCCTCGCTCTGCATATCCTCCTGCCATGTTGGGTCAGCTACTGGATCATCCACCACGCCGTCTTCCTCTTCCGCACCCTGATCCTCCTCCTGACTTCCTGGCAATTGTGTCTCATCATCGTCCACCCCTTGTTGAGACACGTTGCCAACGTTCCGTTCGTGAGAACGTGGCTGCTCAAATATTTGGGCATCTGTACATACCATCTCCTCATCACCCACTTCAAGAGGAGCTGGCGACAGGCCAGATTCTGCGAATGGATACGTGAACAGCTCTTCCGAGTGCCCTAGTGTGGGATCAGTAATGTCTGTGGACGTGTACTCGTCCTGGTGGTAGGAAGGAGGATCAGGTTGGGAATGTGCGGTGCAGTATCACGGCTACTGACACTTGACCTTGTGGAAGACAGGGTGTTTGTGGAGGTGCCCATCTGACTTGAAGCATTATCCGCTATCCAAGTAACAACCTGTTGACACTGGTCTTGGTTCAAGAGCGGTGTACTGCTGCGGGCCCCAAGAATTTGGGACAGGATGTGCGAGCGAGGAGATGTTCCCCTTTGTTGTTGCGAAATTAGTGCTGGCACACGACCTTGGCCTCTGCCTGCACCACCATCACGTCCACTTCCTTGTTCCTTGCCAACGCCCTTGCCAACGCCCTTGCGCATTTTGCCTGTATACAGCGACAACTGTCTGGTGACTGTTGAGGTCACAGGAGATTAGGATTTTAGTCCCTAACCTGTATCAAGGTAGTAAGTACACCAGTCTGGTGACTGTAATGGTCACAGGAGAGTAGGATTTTAGTCCCTAACCTGTATCAAGGTAGTAAGTACACCAGTCTGGTGACTGTAATGGTCACAGGAGAGTAGGATTTTAGTCCCTAACCTGTATCAAGGTAGTAAGTACACCAGACTGGTGACTGTAATGGTCACAGGAGAGTAGGATTTTAGTCCCTAACCTGTATCAAGATAGTAAGTACACCAGTCTGGTGAATGTAATGGTCACAGGAGATTAGGATTTTAGTCCCTAACCTGTATCAAGGTAGTAAGTACACCAGTCTGGTGACTGTAATGGTCACAGGAGAGTAGGATTTTAGTCCCTAACCTGTATCAAGGTAGTAAGTACACCAGTCTGGTGACTGTAATGGTCACAGGAGAGTAGGATTTTAGTCCCTAACCTGTATTAAGGTAGTAAGTACAACAGTCTGGTGACTGTAATGGTCACAGGAGATTAGGGTTTTAGTCCCTAACCTGTATCAAGGTAGTAAGTACACCAGTCTGGTTACTGTAATGGTCACAGGAGAGTAGGATTTTAGTCCCTAACCTGTATCAAGGTAGTAAGTACACCAGTCTGGTGACTGTAATGGTCACAGGAGAGTAGGATTTTAGTCCCTAACCTGTATCAAGGTAGTAAGTACACCAGTCTGGTGAATGTAATGGTCACAGGAGATTAGGATTTTAGTCCCTAATCTGTATCAAGGTAGTAAATACACCAGTCTGGTGACTGTAATGGTCACAGAAGAGTAGGATTTTAGTCCCTAACCTGTATTAAGGTAGTAAGTACACCAGTCTGGTGACTGTAATGGTCACAGGAGAGTAGGATTTTTGTCCCTAACCTGTATCAAGGTAGTAAGTACACCAGTCTGGTGACTGTAATGGTCACAGGAGAGTAGGATTTTAGTCCCTAACCTGTATCAAGGTAGTAAGTACACCAGTCTGGTGACTGTAATGGTCACAGGAGAGTAGGATTTTAGTCCCTAACCTGTATTAAGGTAGTAAGTACACCAGTCTGGTGACTGTAATGGTCACAGGAGAGTAGGATTTTAGTCCCTAACCTGGATCAAGGTAGTAAGTTCAACAGTCTGGTGACTGTTATGGTCACAGAAAAGCTTGGATTCCGATCTGTATCACCCTGCCTATATCCTCCTAGATTAGTCCTGAGAAGGACTGTTGTGGTCAGCAGCAGTTTGCAGCCCTGCTCCGGATCTACCTATGAGGGCCGCAAATCTGTCCCTAAGAAGCAGTAGACACTCTCCCTACACTCACTGTCTGGATGCCTGTGTGGAGAGCACAGCGCGGCCGGGTCTTATAAAGGCTCGGTCACGCTGTGCAGGCCGGCCAATCACTGCAATGCCACACTTAACAGGGCTGTGGCATTGCAGTGGTCTGCCAGCCAATCCCTGCATGTGGGCTGGCTCTCAAAAGAGCGCCAACATGCAGAGATGACGACCACGAGCACAGCACGAGTATCGCGAGATTACTCGGTGCTCGCCGAGTAGCCCGAGTACAGTGATACTCGTGCGAGTACCGAGTAGTGGCGAGCATGCTCGCTCATCACTATTTATAACTATAAATTGTTAGCATTTAAGTGGACCTTCGAGGATCAATATCATTTTCTAGAAGGTTACAAACATAAAGTCATTATTAACACAGATAACAAATATCTGACATATTGAGAATCATCCAAAAGCCTCAGCTACAGGGAAACTAGATGGGATTTGTTCTTTTCTAGATTTTATTTTATTGTAACATTCAGCCATGGAAACAAAAACTTAAAAGAGGACACACTTTGTTGAAGTTTCTGCCTGTCTCAATGTGAGGACTCTGAAACTCACCATTTTTACTGATGATATGGTAGTTACCTTTGCTTCTTTCGATCTGACTAAAGACATCCATAGATTTCAAGATCTAGTCCACAAACACATTTTTCCTCTTCAATTAAGTCTGCAAGTGCTACATAAATTCTGTTACTTAATTCTTTCATTTCTTGATTAATAATACTCTTTACCTTGTAGCCAAATATTTATGACTAGATGTGGGCCCAATGCTATCGTAAGGGGAGGGTGGTGACTTCACAATGGGGGCAGGCTCTGTGGAACTTGGGGCAGTGGCTGTATCTCCGCCTGTGCGCTCTCTGCCCTGTGTGCTCTCTCTTTCCCCCTTGTGCTGTGTTTTCCATTCTGTGATCTCTCCTCTGACCTGTCTCCCCCCTCAATGTGCTCTCCTGCCAGAGTGCTGTCCTCTTCCCCCTCTAAAAGCTCTCCTTTGACCTCGCTCCCCACTCCATTTGCTCTCCTCCCTGTGTGCTGTGTTCTACTCCTGTGTGCTATCTTCTCACTTCTGTTCTCTCTCTACCCCAGTATGCTCTTTCCCCTTGTGGTGTCTCTCCTTACAGTGTGCTGTCTCTGCCTACCTGTGGGCTGTCTATGCCCCCTTGTGAGCTGTCTCCTCCCCCTGTGGTCTGTCTCTCCTCCTGTGGTCTGTCTCTCCCCCCTGTGGTCTGTCCCTCCTCCCCTGTGGTCTGTCTCTCCCACCTTGGGCTGTCTCTCCCACCTGTGGGCTGTATCTCCCTTCTGTGGGCTGTCTGTTCCCATTGTGTGCTCCATCTCACCTTTTGCTGTCTGCCCTCTTGTGCTGTCTCTCCCCCAGTGTGCTCTCTCCTTACTGTGAGCTATCTCTGCACCCTTGTGCGCTCTCAACACTGTGTGCTGTCCCCCCATGGTATACAAGGATAGCAGCAGCATAAGTGTGCACGGCACGCTCACACTGGGTCACACCATTTGCGTAAGGGCACATGCTTGTGCATCCTCACTAACATGGCTGTTATCTTTGGACAAGGGTATACAAAGAAGACAGCAATCTAAGTAAGTGCACATGGACACTTACTCAGGTGGATATTATCATTGTCAGTGATGGCGATTGCGGGCCACAGTTCCTGGTGTTTGTTTTGGTTACGGGTTGGCTGCAGCACCACTGGCGGTATTGTGCCAGTACCACCAGTGTGCGCCATATTTACACACCCATCACTTGAGTGTACAAATATGGCTGCTGCTGGCATGTGATAGGAGGACATCAAGACGGACGTTGATGATGTACTGCACAGGAGGATTATGTAGGTAGATGTGTCAATGTGTGTATGATATATATATAGTGCGTATATGTGTGTGTGCATGTATGTATGTGTGTGTATGTATGTGTGTATGTGTATATATGTATATGTGTGTGTGTATATATATGTGTGTGTGTATATATATGTGTGTGTGTGTGTATGTATATGTGTGGGTGTCTTTCTTTCCCCTCTGTTCAATGCTGCTGGGCTCCATTCCTCCTGCCTGCCATTATGATTTGCAGTCACCAGAGGGTGCCCCCACCCCATCTCTTCATGCATAAGCTGCAGAGCCCCGTTCCTGCCAGCTGTGTGCAGTGGGGAGGTGCTGCGGGTGGCTGGCAGAGGGTAGGGATCAGCTAGTGGTGTGCAAGGGACTGTGGGTGGGGGGGTTGCATGCAGCATGTACAGCGTTGGCTTTTGTTGTCAGCATCACCACCGGCGGGTGCCATATTTGCACACTCATCACTTGGATGTGCAAGTATGGCTGTCTTAGAATAAGTGGGTTGGGCGTAATAGGAGGTCATTGGGATGGAAGTGGATGACAGACGTGACAGCACAATTACATAAATAGATGGCCAGCTATATTTAAGGACTGTAGGGAATATGTGCTTGCATAAAGCTTTTCTTTTTATCTGAACATGAAATCTATTTTTAACTGATGTTCTAAATAAAGGCTTTTTTTACATTTTCCTACAAATCGTGTTGCTGGAAAAAAAAATTTTCTTCACAACTACCATTGAGGATTTTCTCCTAATATGGGGATAAACTAATTTCTTGCACTGATGCCATCGAAAGGAGGACTGGGCAGTCTGGGCCTGTTGAGGTGAAGATAAACCCTGTTTGCCTTTCATAAGAAGTCTTTTCCAAAGCTAAAATACTCTGAACCAATCCTGCCAGATTTCTCTAGACACTTCAAACACAGACATGTGTCCTGAAGACAGTTGACAGGTAGAGTCACTGGAGACAACAGACAAGCTGAAGTGTTACTGGAGGCTGCTAGCATACTGGCAGCAGATGTAAAGGAATAGAAGCAGCAGAAGATTCGCTTAGCTAATACCTCACAGTATCTGGAGGAGAACATCACCATCTGCTGGTCAAGAAGAACAACCAGGAACCAAGTAGCAAATAAAGTGTTTCCTTAAAGGAGATGATTAGAAGAGATACCAAGCAAAGGGAGCAATTGTGCAAAGTTACAGGGTTAAAGCCAAATATCTGTGAGCTGGGCATAGAAGAAAATTCTCCCCAGAGATTAACCATTCCCAGAGGAAGACCAAGCTTCAATTATCAAGCATCGAAGATTGTGACTAGTGGTGAGCGAGTAGTGAACTATTTGGATTCAGATAGCGCTATCTGAATACGTTGAAATATTTCATTACTCGTTACTTGTTACTCATTCAATGAAAGTCAATGGGGAACTCACTCGGATCCGAATACTGAAACGTTTCAAAGTATTGGACTATCTGAATACGAATAGTCCACTACTCGCTCATCACTCATCGTGACCCATTCCAGAGGAGAACTAAGCACCAAAAATCAAGCACCAAAGACTGAGATCCATTCCAGGGGAAAATCCCTGACCAGACCCAGTAATCGAACAAGTCATAGTGAACCTGTTGCTTCTTTTATAGGCCTAGGGTAATAAGTGGTGACTGAGACCACACCACAGGGGAAAAGGTGCATGGTAAGTGATGGAAGTTACCTGTTTACCCAGAGTTACTAGTGACTGCAGACAGGTAGCATGATGACTGGAGGCTGCTGACAAAAAGCAGAGTTACTAGAAGCTGAAGGCAGGAAAAAACTTTCTGGAGATCACGGACAGACAGCAGAGCAAGTCAAGGTGCATAGAGCTGCTCAGAATTCTACAAGGGCTTGTCTTAATACGAAGATATGAGTGAGTGCATTGGTGTGCCTTAAATAGACCGGGGTGGATGATCACACATACCGTATATACTCGTGTATAAGCCGAGTTTTTCAGCCCAAAAATTGGGCTGAAAAGTCACCCCCTCGGCTTATACACGGGTCAATACGGTAATATATGTGTGGGGGCTGTGTCCGGGTGCTGGGGAGGCTGGAGGAGGCGGGGGGAGGCTGATGACTGAGCGGCCCGTCACGTGGGGCCGCTCATTAGATATGCACGGCTCCCCCCGCCCATCACAGCGGCAGGGGGAGCCGTGCATACAGCCCCCCCAGTGTATACAGGCAGCCCCCCAGTGGCACTAGCCCCCCCCATCATGGAAAGAGCCCCCACACTTGGCAGAGCCCCCCCCCCCATGCTTTACCATCCAGTGTCGCCGCGGGTCCTGCGCGCTGTCATCCCGGTCTCACGTGACCCGGCGCGCTGACGTCATTCCACAGCGACCGCCGGGTCACATGAGACCGGGAAGACAGCGCGGGAGGAAGGACGCGACAGCCCGCGGTGATGAAGACGCTGGATGGTAAGTTAATGCAGCGGGGGGGGGGGGCTCTGCACAGTGTGGGGGGCTCTTTCCATGATGGGGGGGCTAGTGCCACTGCGGGGCTGCCTGTATACACCTTGGGGCCAGCTGTATACCCCTGGGGCCAGCTGTATACCCCTGGGGCCAGCTGTATACCCCTGGGGCCAGCTGTATACCCCTGGGGCCAGCTGTATACCTCTGGGGCCTGCTGTATACCCCTGGGGCCAGCTGTATACCTCTGGGGCCTGCTGTA
Source organism: Allobates femoralis (assembly GCA_033576535.1). Classification (NCBI taxonomy): domain Eukaryota; kingdom Metazoa; phylum Chordata; class Amphibia; order Anura; family Aromobatidae; genus Allobates; species Allobates femoralis. The sequence continues at coordinate 42,225 of JARQOC010000637.1, read as the reverse complement.
TACCTCTGGGGCCAGCTGTATACCCCTGGGGCCAGCTGTATACCCCTGGGGCCAGCTGTATACCCCTGGGGCCAGCTGTATACCCCTGGGGCCAGCTGTATACCTCTGGGGCCTGCTGTATACCTCTGGGGCCTGCTGTATATACCCTGGGGCCTGCTGTATACCTCTGGGGCCTGCTGTATACCTCTGGGGCCTGCTGTATACCTCTGGGGCCTGCTGTATACCTCTGGGGCCTGCTGTATACCTCTGGGGCCTGCTGTATATACCCTGGGGCCTGCTGTATACCTCTGGGGCCTGCTGTATACCTCTGGGGCCTGCTGTATATACTCTGGGGCCTGCTGTATATACCCTGGGGTCTGCTGTATATACCCTGGGGCCTGCTGTATACCTCTGGGGCCTGCTGTATACCTCTGGGGCCTGCTGTATACCTCTGGGGCCTGCTGTATATACTCTGGGGCCTGCTGTATATACTCTGGGGCCTGCTGTATACCTCTGGGGCCTGCTGTATATACTCTGGGGCCTGCTGTATATACTCTGGGGCCTGCTGTATATACTCTGGGGCCTGCTGTATACCTGTGGGGCCTGCTGTATATACTCTGGGGCCTGCTGTATACCTCTGGGGCCTGCTGTATATACCCTGGGGTCTGCTGTATATACCCTGGGGCCTGCTGTATACCTCTGGGGCCTGCTGTATACCTCTGGGGCCTGCTGTATATACTCTGGGGCCTGCTGTATACCTCTGGGGCCTGCTGTATATACCCTGGGGTCTGCTGTATATACCCTGGGGCCTGCTGTATACCTCTGGGGCCTGCTGTATACCTCTGGGGCCTGCTGTATATACTCTGGGGCCTGCTGTATATACTCTGGGGCCTGCTGTATATACTCTGGGGCCTGCTGTATACCTCTGGGGCCTGCTGTATATACTCTGGGGCCTGCTGTATACCTCTGGGGCCTGCTGTATATACCCTGGGGTCTGCTGTATATACCCTGGGGCCTGCTGTATATACCCTGGGGCCTGCTGTATATGCCTCTGGGGCCTGCTGTATATGCCTCTGGGGCCTGCTGTATATGCCTCTGGGGCCTGCTGTATATGCCTCTGGGGCCTGCTGTATATGCCTCTGGGGCCTGCTGTTTATACCTTTAGGGATGCTGTATATACCACTGGGGGGGATGCTGTATACTACCACTGGGGAGGCTGCTGTATACTTCCACTGGGGGGGATGCTGTATACTACCACTGGGGAGGCCTGTATACCACACTGCTGGGGGCTGTATACCTGTGCTGGGGTCCACCCTCGGCTTATACACGAGTCAATAGGTTTTCCCAGGTTTTGGGGTCAAAAGTAGGGGGGTCGGCTTATACACGGGTCGGCTTATACACGAGTATATTTGTTTCGACCAGAGCTGGGGTGCATGGGGTACTCGGTCACCGGGGCTTCTGTGTGGGATGTCACGGGTGGTCGGTATCCCCGGTGCCGTGCCCTGGCGAACAACTGTACCAGGTGTTAATGGTAAAACGGTGGGGGTGAAAGGGGGTTATTTACAGGGGAACGTGACGCCACCTGTAGAGTCCGGTAAGGTGGTACCGGCGCTGCCAGCCGGCCACTGAGGTGATGGAGGGGGGGCAGCGGTGTGTGGTACAGCTCCCCACAGGTGGAGCTTTACCTCAGGGCAGCTATGGTGGTGATGAGACGGTGAGGGAGGACAGTGATGGTAAATGGTGGTGCAGTTCTTACCCTTCTGCTGTTGATGTTGATGATGTTAAGTCTTTTGAGCTGCGGCACGAAGAATAACAGAAACCGTTTCCATTTTAACTTTGCTTTACTCGGTACCGGCTGATGGCATAACAATACACGGTACAGTTTGGTTTAGGGTGCTGTTACCAACTCAGGATTTCTCTATTGGAGTCTTTAGATGTTCTTTCTCTGTCTTTCAGGGTTTCTATTCTCTTTCTAGATCTTTCTGTCTTTCCCACCTTTGAAGAGCTCACCCGCCAGTCCTGCAGTCTGTATCTAGTAGGCTTAATTTGACTATTACCGGTCCAAATGGGAACAGCAGGAACGCACAAGTTTCCCACCTGACACCGGGTTTCAGTCTTTCCTCACTAGTGTAGGACCGTCTTTTGGGCATGAGGGGTGAGGTAACTTGTGGTGCTGTCAGCAACCCGGTCCTGTTGGGCCTGCAGCTCATCGGCTTCGCAGTCAGGGCTGAACTCCTGGCTGCCTCGGTTGTCCGTGTCACCTGTGTACCCTCAACATGACCAGCTGGCTCCTACCAGTCTTGGTCCGTTGCCATCTGTCCTGGGCCCCCTCATAAAGATGGGGTACCCTCCACTCAGCTGAGCCGCCAGGCGTGACCACACGGTCTGCCTTCCCAAGCCGTCTGAGGTAAATTCTTAACTGTCACTCTGCTCTATCCTAAGCTCCGCCCACCACTTGTGGAACCTACCATATTCCCAGTTTCCCCTACACTAAGTGGTGCGGTCCTAAGTGAGTGCTAAAAATAGACTCCATAAGCATTAAATCCTAGCCTAGCAACTTACAAAGAAAAACACATTTTATATTCAAGTGTAATACCATTCTGTGGCGCATACCCGCAGGGGCGCCACACACACCCTTGGTGAAACACACCCGTCCGCGGGTGTCAAACCAAACCTGGAATAAAAATACATTTTACATATAACATTGAACATTTAGAACATTTATCAACTATAAGATTGCTTCTTTTCTTCCCTTGCGGGAGGCTCACTGCTTATAACGTTGCATTTAACTTTGACTATAGTCTAGTCCATACTGGCCCAACTGGGACCAGGTAACAAGTTCTTTGGTTACTGTCCATCAAGTGCTGAAAAAGGAAAAAGAAACAGTGCAATGCAAGGGAAATATGGATTTTAAACGATTCTGCTCACACTTTAAACAGTGCAATACCGGGTTAACTCTTTACTGCTCAAATTACTGACCCGGATTGTAAACCTCCCATTGAGACCTGCGTGGCGTTTATTTATCCCCACGATACAGGTCCCGGTCTAGGTGGCCCTGGGGAACTGCAGATAGATGGACTCTCCTCTCTGCAACCGCTGCTGCTGGTACCGCGACCCTCCATAGCTCGCGGGGCCCGGCCTCCTCTGCGCCGCCGGCTGTTCCTTCCTCTCGGTCCTCCTCCCCAGTCATGTTAGGCTCTTCGGAGAACTGGATCAGGTTTCCCGGTTCGGCGGTCTCCTCTCTTCCGGGCTCCACAAGGGGTGCATAAACCGGTCCCAGGGAATCAGCAGCTGGGACTGCCATTGCCTCACAGCCGGTTACAGGTAACAGGTCCGGAGCCTGACCAGGTATATTGAGTCCGCTCCCAGCCGCATCCTGCTTAGTTCGTGTAGTCCAGAACCAGTGTGGGCTGGCGCTCGACCCGCCCCCTTGGTTGATTGAGAGCAATGGGGGCGGGGAGACTTTTTGGCGCCTCTTGAATGGCCTATGTTTGTTGAGGGGCCGAGGCACGCCCCTAGGCCGGCACATTGTTGTTTCTGCACTTTTAAGCCCGCCCACCACGAAGTTCCTGTGGGCAAGTCCTTCGGGCTTTTCCGGAGCCCGCCACTACCTTCGTCACTTCTCGGCAGAGTGGAGGGGGCGGGGCTTATCTTCCCGCTCTTTCTCCTGCTGTAGTGACGCAGTTTGAATTTCTGAGGCGGTGTAATGGCGGCTCGGCTCAGTTGTTATAATCCACACAGTTAAACAGTAATAAAGTTCTTAAGGCACACTTCACCTGGTGGATACCAGGCTGGCTCATCCTGTTCGTGACGCCAATTTGTTTCGACCAGAGCTGGGGTGCATGGGGCACTCGGTCACCGGGGCTTCTGTGTGGGATGTCACGGGTGGTCGGTATCCCCGGTGCCGTGCCCTGGCGAACAACTGTACCAGGTGTTAATGGTAAAACGGTGGGGGTGAAAGGGGGTTATTTACAGGGGAACGTGACGCCACCTGTAGAGTCCGGTAAGGTGGTACCGGCGCTGCCAGCCGGCCACTGAGGTGATGGAGGGGGGGCAGCGGTGTGTGGTACAGCTCCCCACAGGTGGAGCTTTACCCCAGGGCAGCTATGGTGGTGATGAGACGGTGAGGGAGGACAGTGATGGTAAATGGTGGTGCAGTTCTTACCCTTCTGCTGTTGATGTTGATGATGTTAAGTCTTTTGAGCTGCGGCACGAAGAATAACAGAAACCGTTTCCATTTTAACTTTGCTTTACTCGGTACCGGCTGATGGCATAACAATACACGGTACAGTTTGGTTTAGGGTGCTGTTACCAACTCAGGATTTCTCTATTGGAGTCTTTAGATGTTCTTTCTCTGTCTTTCAGGGTTTCTATTCTCTTTCTAGATCTTTCTGTCTTTCCCACCTTTGAAGAGCTCACCCGCCAGTCCTGCAGTCTGTATCTAGTAGGCTTAATTTGACTATTACCGGTCCAAATGGGAACAGCAGGAACGCACAAGTTTCCCACCTGACACCGGGTTTCAGTCTTTCCTCACTAGTGTAGGACCGTCTTTTGGGCATGAGGGGTGAGGTAACTTGTGGTGCTGTCAGCAACCCGGTCCTGTTGGGCCTGCAGCTCGTCGGCTTCGCAGTCAGGGCTGAACTCCTGGCTGCCTCGGTTGTCCGTGTCACCTGTGTACCCTCAACATGACCAGCTGGCTCCTACCAGTCTTGGTCCGTTGCCATCTGTCCTGGGCCCCCTCATAAAGATGGGGTACCCTCCACTCAGCTGAGCCGCCAGGCGTGACCACACGGTCTGCCTTCCCAAGCCGTCTGAGGTAAATTCTTAACTGTCACTCTGCTCTATCCTAAGCTCCGCCCACCACTTGTGGAACCTACCATATTCCCAGTTTCCCCTACACTAAGTGGTGCGGTCCTAAGTGAGTGCTAAAAATAGACTCCATAAGCATTAAATCCTAACCTAGCAACTTACAAAGAAAAACACATTTTATATTCAAGTGTAATACCATTCTGTGGCGCATACCCGCAGGGGCGCCACATATACGGTAATCATGCTGCACAATCTACAATGTCCGATGTGGCGAACAACAGAGTCTAGTGTATCAGGGTGAGGGATGCAAAGTATGAGTCTGGAACAGATGTGTAAGGCTGAGTGAAGCAAAGTATGAGTCTGGATCAGATGTGTAAGGGTGAGAGAAGCAAAGTATGAGTCTGGATCAGATGTGTAAAACTCTGATGGGAAAATTGTAATCTAGGTGGTGGTTGACAGATTTAGTAAGTGGGGTCACTTCGTCCCTTTGGCCAAGTTACCTTATTCCTAAACCTTTAGTATATTATTCATCTTAAATATTGTACACTTGCATGGTATTTCAGAAAAAATGTGTTTGTTCCTGGGGTAACTAGTTCACTTCCAAATTCTGGAAAAAGATCAATAATTAGTTGCCTTTTTTTCTGCTTACAACCCACAGAGTATTGATTAAACAGAACATCAGTTAGACACTCAAGCCATACCTTTGGTATAAAAAAACTCACCAAAATTTGCCAGGTAAATACCCATTGCACTTAGCAGCGGGTGTCAGCTCCTCTGGAGGCAACACAGGTGTCTGTATGCCGGTACTCAATCACCTGCAACCCACAGTGGGGGCGGTTGTGGCACCAGCGTCCGGCCATGCTGTCAGGGAGGTGACTGGTGGCATTTAAAGACACGAGGTTACCAAGGGCTCTGCCATTCACGGTGCATGCAAGGCATAGTGTCAGAGCAGCCTATTGGTCACGCCCTTCTATTAGATCAGGTGGGCTGTTCCGCACTGATTACATGCCTCACATAACGACAGACGCCCCCCAGAGGGCTCAGCCTCAAACTGCAGATGAAAAAAATGCAATAAAACACTAAGTCCATTCGGTGAACAATCTAAATTAAATTGTACATGTCTCAAAAGGCATGTGGTTAGGACTGGTAAGCGTGAGGGCCCTTGACCGTGGGTTACCAGCTTACGTTTTTTGGCCAAAATACCAACAAACACCTCACATTTTTCATCTTTAGTGTTTTATTGCATTTTTTTCATCTGCAGTTTGAGGCTGAGCCCTCTGGGGGGCGTCTGTCGTTATGTGAGGCATGTAATCAGTGCGGAACAGCCCGCCTGATCTAATAGAAGGGCGTGACCAATAGGCTGCTCTGACACTATGCCTTGCATGCACCGTGAATGGCAGAGCCCTTGGTAACCTCGTGTCTTTAAATGCCACCAGTCACCTCCCTGACAGCATGGCCGGACGCTGGTGCCACAACCGCCCCCACTGTGGGTTGCAGGTGATTGAGTACCGGCATACAGACACCTGTGTTGCCTCCAGAGGAGCTGACAGCCGCTGCTAAGTGCAATGGGTATTTACCTGGCAAATTTTGGTGAGTTTTTTTGTCTGTTTTTAAGTCCATTCGGTGAACAATCTAAATTAAATTGTACATGTCTCAAAAGGCATGTGGTTAGGACTGGTAAGCGTGAGGGCCCTTGACCGTGGGTTACCAGCTTACGTTTTTTGGCCAAAATACCAACAAACACCTCACATTTTTCATCTTTAGTGTTTTATTGCATTTTTTTCATCTGCAGTTTGAGGCTGAGCCCTCTGGGGGGCGTCTGTCGTTATGTGAGGCATGTAATCAGTGCGGAACAGCCCGCCTGATCTAATAGAAGGGCGTGACCAATAGGCTGCTCTGACACTATGCCTTGCATGCACCGTGAATGGCAGAGCCCTTGGTAACCTCGTGTCTTTAAATGCCACCAGTCACCTCCCTGACAGCATGGCCGGACGCTGGTGCCACAACCGCCCCCACTGTGGGTTGCAGGTGATTGAGTACCGGCATACAGACACCTGTGTTGCCTCCAGAGGAGCTGACAGCCGCTGCTAAGTGCAATGGGTATTTACCTGGCAAATTTTGGTGAGTTTTTTTGTCTGTTTTTAAGTCCATTCGGTGAACAATCTAAATTAAATTGTACATGTCTCAAAAGGCATGTGGTTAGGACTGGTAAGCGTGAGGGCCCTTGACCGTGGGTTACCAGCTTACGTTTTTTGGCCAAAATACCAACAAACACCTCACATTTTTCATCTTTAGTGTTTTATTGCATTTTTTTTCATCTGCAGTTTGAGGCTGAGCCCTCTGGGGGGCGTCTGTCGTTATGTGAGGCATGTAATCAGTGCGGAACAGCCCGCCTGATCTAATAGAAGGGCGTGACCAATAGGCTGCTCTGACACTATGCCTTGCATGCACCGTGAATGGCAGAGCCCTTGGTAACCTCGTGTCTTTAAATGCCACCAGTCACCTCCCTGACAGCATGGCCGGACGCTGGTGCCACAACCGCCCCCACTGTGGGTTGCAGGTGATTGAGTAGCGGCATACAGACACCTGTGTTGCCTCCAGAGGAGCTGACAGCCGCTGCTAAGTGCAATGGGTATTTACCTGGCAAATTTTGGTGAGTTTTTTTGTCTGTTTTTAAGTCCATTCGGTGAACAACCATACCTTTGGTATGTTACTGATCCCAAGTCAGGTGAAACATCTCTCATTAGCTGAATTAGCTATTTAAAATCAATATAAATACTACATCAAAACTTCTCCATTTTTCTGTGATCTTGAGCTTTATCATTGTTTTGGATCCTTTTGGGCCACTGTTATGGATATTCAAGAGGTTAAAAATTCTGTGAACAAATTAAAGTTTATCTGATCTGAAGTCAGCGATACAGTAAATGGAAAAAGGCTTATAATTAGGGATGAGCGAGTATACTCGCAACTATTCGTTACTTGGTGAGTAATTCGGTACTCCCGGTACTCGAGACATAGTGAGTATTTCACTACTCGCTTCGCAATATCCGTATCTCCTGCCCAACATGTTTGGTGTGTGATTTGCAACCAGTAAACATGCTGAGCTTGCTAGCCAACCATCTTGGTTGTGGCATTACTGTGATTGGCTGGTCGCGCAGTGTAATAGATGAGTCATTAGCTCTATATAAGCCCTGCCGCTGCCATCTTGTGCACATTGCATCCAGAACAAAGCACAGTGCTAGTGTAGGGAGAGTGTCAGCAGGTGCTAGGGAGAGTGTTGTGCATTTGCAAATCCTCTATCATCTCAAAAACACAAAAGCTCTTTTGAGAGCTACCTGGAGTTTTTAGTACTAGGTGACTGTAGTGCAGGAAGACAGACAGGAGCGTTACAGTACATACATAGTACCTCAATATCTCAGCTCTTCCCAGAGCTGAAAGTATTGTATAAGGTCAGGGAGTAGTTTAGCTCTGATGCACAATTTTTTTGCCGTTACAGGTTTGCATACCGAATAACAAGTACGGTACTGCACAAATCTCAGACACACCCAGCACCATTGATTTTGTGGTGACTGGTGAGTTAATAAATCTTGGCTTTAACCTCAGGACAATTTTTTTGCCTTTACAGTGCTGTTTGCATACCGAATAGCACGCACGGTACTGCACACATCGCAGACGCAGCCAGCACCATTGATTTTATGGTGACTGCTGAGCTAATAAATCTTAACTTTAACCTCAGGCAAATTTTTTTGACATTGCAGTGCTGTTTGCATACCAAATAGCATGCATGGTACTGCACACAACTCAGACGCAGCCAGCACTGCTGTTTTTGTGGGGACTGCTGAGCTAATAAATCTTGGCTTTGAGCCCTAAGTCAAGGCAAGGGGGCGTTCAGGTGCTGTCTGGAATTTTTTTCAGATAGTCCTTGAGAACCAAACATTGTCATCTGTAGCATCTGCCATACCAAACTGAGAAGAGGCCGGGGCAAAGGCAACCAGAGCACCACGAGTATGCTGATACACATGGCAACCAAACACCCTAGTCGGTGGGCAGAACACCAGGGTACAAAATCAGTGTCTGTGGGTCAAATCACTGCCATGTCGCCAGTGATCCGTCCTTCCCAATCTGCTGGCCAGGAGGCAGACACTCAAACCTTCTGCTCCCAATCTGCAGTTGCACAGATATAGGACACATCAATCCCATCTACTTGTTTGTCCTAGACAAGTGTCCAGTTGTTCGTACACGAGATCTATGAGAGGAAGTCTAAATTCCAAACCATGCACCCACAGGCAATACTAAACTCACACATTGCCAAGTCGCTAGCCATGGAGATTTGATTGTCGTCACTTATGTTCTTGTCCTCGTCTGCCCTTGCACATATAAAGCGCCATGGAACCTAATGGCTCTATATAAATAAATAAATAATAATAATAACAACTTCAATCAGGGTTTCCATTTCATCATATACGTCTTGGAGTGCATTGCTGGGCGAAGGTTTGGTGTTAGGTGTTATCTCCAAAAAAATGTCAGAGCACATGTATGTGGGAAGACCAACTTGTCTCTTGTTCCATGCCTTTCCCAAGGTGCACAAACAAACATTTCCTCCTCCATTCAGTCCCTTAGTGGCTGGTATTGGGGGCGTTAATGAAAAATTATCAGAATGGGTTGACAAGAACTTACATATAAGGGACACAAAGCATCTGCTTGGCAAGATGCAAAATATCAAATGGGAGAAGAACTATGTGTGGGTGACATGCAACTTTGTTACGCTATACACATGCATACCACATTCCCTAGCATTAAGTGCTATATCAGATGTGTTGTCTAGATCAAGCATATACAGTGCTGACATGAAAATATTCATTTTGATGTGTATTGGACACCTATTGGTCACTAACTTCTTTAGATTTGAATCTATGTTCTACCTCCAGGTGTGCGGATGTCCAATGGGGGCAAATTTTTCACCTTCATTGGCAAATTTGTATATGAGTGTGTGGGAGAGAAAATAGAAACATAAAAATGCAAATCCTTTTCTGGCAGAAGTTGTGCTGTGGGGGGAGGTACATTGATGATGTCATTATCATCTGGCAAGAATCGGTCAATGTACCTCCCCACTCCACCAATGCGGAAAGATTGGAAAGTTTTATTATGCATATTAACAACAATGAAATCAATATCTCATTCACATACCATGTACAAGGGAATACCGCCACGTACCTGGATGTGACATTGGAGGGGGACGAGCTGACAGGAAGGATAAATATTTCATTATACTGCAAAATCATCAGTGGCAATTCACTACTGCACGTGGAAAGTTGTCACCCCCGACATGTCATCCGAAAGCTTCCAGTGAGGGAGTTTGTACGTGCAAAGCAATCTTGTTCCATACAGGTGTCCCTTGATGTTGAAAACCGTAGGATATGTTGTTGGCTGAGAAACCGCAGCTACAAATCATGGATGTTTGATCGAACACGATAGACTGTGCTTTATTGTAAACATTTCCAGTATCTTATCGAGCGCACGGCAGGAGCAGCTCGGTCACAGTGTTTAGGACCTCTGATCACTTTGGAAACCGCATAACAGTGAAGGTAAAGGACCTGTCTGACATAATCACGCTAAGTCACGTGAGAGCGTGAGGGGGCGGAACCCAGAAGCCACAAGTTATCGAGCGGAGACAACTACAAGTGGCGCAGATTCGGTGGTCCCGGAGGGGGAGGATCCTAGCCCCACCTCACCCCTACGTTCATCAGCACCGACCCTCGGGAGGAGAGGATAACCGGTATTGGCCAGGACAGAGGGGAGGATCTCTAAAAATCATATCAAACTCATACCAGTGTTGTGCATGGACCGCACAACACTAGAAGGTTAGTAAGCACGGGTCCACAAATAGTGAATCTAGGTCATAGACGATATTGCACCATTGCGCCCCCTTTTCTCCATTTTTTTCTCTTACATATAGATAGGTCTGACACCTTTGCAAACAAGGTTACTAATAAACAACATAGAATTAAGGCATACATAACTTGCAATACTACCCATGTTGTAGTAACATCATGCACAGTATGCAACAAATACTATGTGGGCTGCACCACAAGGACTTTGAAAAACGATTAAGCGAGCACATAACTGCCTCTAACTCCAGTTCTTCGTCCAGCTGGAGTAATATGTCTGGTTTGTCCCGACACTTCTTAGGCGGCGTCACACGCTCCAATATCGTGAGCCAATATTATTAGCGATCACGTGCACGCGCGATCGCTAACAATATCGTTCACATCGTTGGTGAGCTGTCACACAGGCAGACTCACCAGCGATGTGGACCAGTGAGATCGCTGGTAACTATGGTACACATCGGGTTACTAGGCGCCGCGCGGCGCTTAGTAACCCGACGTTTACCATAGATACCATCTCCCAGCATAGGCTGTGCCGCTGGGAGATCGTTCATGGTGGTGTCACACACCACGATGAAGCAGATTGAACAAGCGTTTATCGCTTGATATGAGCTCCGGCTCCCATATCTGCGATGTCACGATCAAGCGATTTTACATTGTAAAATCGCTTGATTACACGCAGCGATGCACAAACGATATCGCTTAAGTGATCAAAAAGCAGATCACTTAAGCGATATCGTTCAAGATATTGCACCGTGTGACGGCCCGCCTAAGACGTACACGGGTGGATCATGGATACACTTATTGTTAAAGGTATAGAGAGGGTGCTCAGGCCGTTAAGGGGTGGGGACTGGGAGGGAGTTCTAATGTGCCACGAGGCTCATTGAATCTTGGCACTCAATGCCTGACACTCAGAAGGATTGAACTATGGTACTGATATATCGTACTTTTACAAACTTGTGCCCTCTACATGTATGCAAAAGTGGTATAATACCGACTGGCGACAAAGTGTGAATTTGATGCAAGTGTATATTTGATCTTTGCTTGTGTTCATACGATGCGGGAGGGTGAACATATATATGTGTTATTGCTGAGGGTTATACTAAACATCTAGGGCTGAGGTGATTTCCCAGTTATCTCTGATGCTGTATATTTATGTATGTGATATGGGAGATTACCATATGTATTCCATATTTCAACAAAAAAATTGTGATATATGATTTTTTTCAACTCTGTAAAAACAAGCAATATTATATATAAAGTTTAAATGTTGGTAAATGCAGGGCCGTATTTGGCATTTGCTGCCCCCTATTGACTAAGGGTATATGCACGCAACATCTTTTTCAGGCAGATCTGCTTCGTTACCCGCCTGAAAAAGCCCTAAATAAACTCTAAAAAGAATTGGAAGAAAACTGCAGGCTGAATGATTAGATAGCTGTATACATGTGTGGAGGCATTAGTCAAACACTTGTTCAACTGACAAACATGACCTAATTCAGATGACTGCATTATCAGCCTGGAACAATGAACCTATAATGATCAAGTATCACGTCTAATTAAAGATTAGAGCATCTAAATTGATAAAGAACCAGAACCACCATCAGTATATAACCAGAATCATTATCAGCACAAAAATACATCACTACAACCACCATTAGCACAATAGTACATTACCAAATCCACCATCAGTACATAACATCACAAGAAAATCCATCAGTACATGAATCAGCAGAACCACTGTCAGTACATGAATACATCACCAATGTTAGTACAGTGATCACTTTCAACATCAGGTTAGCCCCTAGCAAATAAACTTGTTTTGCATGAAACTGCAACTTCTAGCATGTCCTTAATACTATGGGCATGGCCACACTGACACACACAATGTGCACGGCCACACTGACACCGCACACAGTGTGTATGGCCACATTGACACTTGGAGCGCACCAATTTTAGGTATCACTCGCTTGTAGCAAAGGAGCGCTATCAATCAAGATAGTGCGTTGGCTTTAATTTGCAAATGGAGTATAATGTTGCACCAAGGTATAGGCTATCTCAAAAGTACAACAAAGCACTCTCATTTACAAAAATATAAATAAATAAGAGAAGAATTTTCATCATTAGGCATAAATTCTATATGCCTGGTATAATTTTTACATGGGCTACATTCCCTAAATAAATGTTTGTGCCATTTATTAGGCATTGGGGGGTGACAGACACCCTTTAAAGGGAACCTGTCAGGTTTATCTGTGCAAACACAACCACCAACAGTTCTGTGCACATATCTGTAATCCCTGCCTAACAGTCCCCTCATGTACTAGCTATATAACAGATCTTTAGAAAAAGTATTTCTAAAGTCTGCTTCTTAGATGCTAATAAGGGCTCTTGACTAGTCGAGGGGGTGTTTGTTCCCTGATTTGTTGGCCCACTTAGCATGTTATCACTCCCATGTGGGCATCATAACATGCTTTAGAAAACACGTGTTCTGTACCAGCGCTATACGCTTTGCTTTGAACTCCTCCACTTTTCCTTACTGTGCCCCCACAGGCTGCCCCCTTTTCATTCTGCTCTCCTCCAGTCCTCCACATATTACCCTTTCTCATTCTATTCTCCCTCTTGTGGCCCCTTTTTCATGCTCCTCTTCCCCCCATGTGGCCCTTTTTTCATACTCCTCTTCCCCCCATGTGGTCCCTTGTTCATACTCCTCTTTTCCCATGTGTCCCTTATTTATACTCCTCTTTCCCCATGTGGCCCTTTTTTCATACTCCCCTTCCCCATGTGGCCCCTTTTTTCATACTCCTCTTCCCTGTGTGGCCCCTTTTTCATACTCTTCTTTCTGCCATGTGGCCCCTTTTTCATACTCCTCTTCCCCCAAGTGGCCCCTAATCATACTCCTCTTACCCCCATGTGGCCCCTTTTTTTTTTCTGCTCTCCCCCATGTGGCCCCTCTTTCACTCTGTTCTCCCCCTTGTGGTCCCTTTTTCATACTGCTCTTCCCCCCATGTGTCCCCTTGCTCATACTCCTCTTCTCCCTATGTAGCTCCTTGTTAATACTCCTCTATACCCAATGTGGCCCCTTTTTTCGCCATGCGGCTCTTTTTGTCATACTCCTCTTTCCCCATGTGGTCTTTATTCACCCTGCTCTCCCTTCCCCCTCATGTTCCCCCTTGTTCACCCTGCTCCCTCTTTCCCCTCATGTGTCCCCTTGTTCACCCTGCTCCCCCATGTGGCCCCTTGTTCCCTCTTGTTCACCCTGCTCCCCCCATATAGCTCCTTGTTCACCTTGCTGCCCCATGTGGCCCCTTGCTTACCCTGCTCTCCCCGTGTGACCTCTTGTTCACCCTGCACCCCGCTCCCCCAGACCTTGGGTTACTTATTGGAAACACTATGGCTATGCCTGGACATTGGGCACTGCAACTACTGTGCTAGTAGTTCTAGCTTCATAATTGTTTGGCCTTTGAGGCCTGCTTCCTTCATCAACTATGGTACAGCTCTTTGGGCTAAGTTTTGAAGACACTATGGCTATGCCTGGACAGTGGGCACTGCAACTACTGTGCTAGTAGTCCTAGGCTAGCTTCTTAATTGTTTGGCCCTTTAGGACTGCTTCCTTCATCAACCATGGTACAACCCCTTGGGCTACTTTTTGGGGACACTATGGCTATGCCTGGACAGTGGGCACTCCAACTACTGTGATAGTAGTCCTAGGCTAGCTTCATAATTGATTGGCCCTTTAGGACTGCTTCCTTCATCAACTATGGTACAACCCCTTGGGCTACTTTTTGGGGACACTATGGCTATGCCTGGACATTGCACACTGCATCTACTGTGCTAGTAGTCCTAGGCTAGCGTGATAATTATTTGGCCATTGAGGACTGCTTCCTTCAAGAACCATGGTACAGCCCCTTGAGCTACTTTTTGGAAACACTATGGCTATGCCTGGAAATTGGGCACTGCAACTACTGTGCTAGTAGTCCTAGGCTAGCTTCATAATTGTTTGGTCCTTGAGGCCTGCTTCCTTCATCAACCATAATACAGCCCCTCGGGCTACTTTTTGGAGACACTTTGGCTATGCCTGCACATTGGGCACTGCAACTACTGTGATAGTATTCCTAGCTTCATAATTGTTTGGCCCTTGAGGCCTGCTTCCTTCATCAACCATGGTACAGCCTCTTGGGCTTCTTTTTGGAGACAATGCCAGTAGTCCACACTTTATAATTGTGAAACCCTTGTGATGATGATGATGATGGGTGGCTTGTTCCTGCGTTAACCATTACACAGCCCCTAGAGCAGATCGCTCTCTTTACACCACTTACACACTGAGCTGTCAGAAGATCTTCTCCATCATAACTCACCCTTTTGACAATCATGCACCCACTTCAGCCTTTTCCTCAGCCCCCAGACCGCTTTCTTGGGTCCAGCAAACAATTACTCGCATTTCCCACTGACTAACATTGGACTCGATATTTGCACCAAATATCCGAGTATTACGATATACTGTATAACGAGACCGAGCATTTGACTACTCGCTCATCCCTAGTATCCACCTCAAGTTTGTTTTTTGTTTTTTTTACTGTTATGTTTCCTGTGTTCATGTTTAGGTACTTGTGCTGTACTTATAACATTTACATTAAAATTTTTATTTTCACTACATACTTGGCCAATACCATGTTTGGGGCAGATGTTATGCTACATGTGACTTTGTTGACCAACACTGGGCGTACTTACTTTCAACATGTGCATTAAACATGTTTTTCTTAGTTTCAAATCTGTGTTTGTGTTTTGTCCGCATGACTAATTGTCTACCTAGGTAATCTAATCCTTGTGCCATTTATCTTTGGCCATATAAGGTGCACACTGTTTGTGATATGCACACAATCCAAATGTAGTGTTAAGGTGTGTCTGGGGCAAAATGGCCAGCGTCAACATAGATGGCCTACATACCTACCAACTGCAAGCTTGCTGACATATGTTACAGGGGTCACATTGTGTGTGAGCGAGCTGTGTGACAATTGTGTGGCCACTATACAGTCATTTGAAAAAGTTTGGGCACCCCTCTTAATCTTACTCTTTTTTTTTTTGTTTAAAATTGTTTTTTGCAACAGCTATTTCATGTGATATATGTAATAACTGATGGACACAGTAATATTTCAGGATTGAAATGAGGTTTATTGTACTAACCGAAAATGTGAAATATGCATTATGTCAAAAATTGATAGGTGCAAAAGTATGGGCACCTCAACAGAAAAGTGACATTAATATTTAGTAGATCCACCTTTTGCAAAAATAACAGCCTCTAGTCGCTTCCTGTAGCTGTTAATGAGTTCCTGGGTCCTGGATGAAGGTATTTTTGACCATTTCTCTTTACAAAACAATTCCAGTTCAGTTAAGTTTGATGGTCGCCGAGCATGGACAGCCCGCTTCAAAACATCCCACAGATGTTCAATGATATTCAGGCCTGGGGACTGGGATGGCCATTCCAGAACATTGTAATTGTTCCTCTGCATGAATGCCTGAGTAGATTTGGAGCAGTGTTTTGGATCATTGTCTTGCTGAAAGATCCATCCCCGGCGTAACTTCAACTTTGACACTGATTCTTGAACATTATTCTCAAGAATCTGCTGATACTGTGTGGAATCCATGCGACCCTCAACTTTAACAAGATTCCCGGTGCCATCATTGGCCACACAGCCCCAAAGCATGATGGACCCTCCCCCAAATTTGACAGTGGGTAGCAAGTGTTTTTGTGGCACCCTGTGCCAGGTCACCACAGGATCCCTTGGGACATGGAAGGATTGTACACAGCAAGCACATCCCACTAACAAACAACACCTTTCACCCCAAACCTGTAGGGGGAGCTCCACTGGTTGCCTTAAGCCAGTTCCCCCTATAAATACGGGTCCTGGAGGGAGAAACACCAGAGTGTGCAGTCACTAGAGAACTGTGAACAGCTGAGTGAGCTGAACTGGTACTGGAGCCGCGCTAGGCGCATACCAGCGACACCTGAGAAAGTGGTAGACCCTTAGAATAGGGGTCACAGGAAAAGGAGAGAAGCGAGTACTAGAAAGGGGCAGAGGAGTCATACCGACTCACCCTAACAGAGTTCCGGTCACTGGGTCCGAACTACAAGGACACAGTATAGACCTTGCAGAGAAACCAGCATTACAAATAGGGTGTTTAGCTCCCCGGACACCCGAAGCACCACCAAATGAGATCCCGGAGTCTAAGGCCTGACAGGAATCCCATAGAGTGCCCTCAGTGCAGCAAACCCGGGTGTGAAGAGACACACAGAGAGAGCAGTAACAGTCTGGTCGGGTTTCATGCCTGCCAGCCTCCAGCAGAAGTAACAGATACAAGGAAGCCTACAACCCTGCTTGCTGTGGAAAGTCCTGAAGTGTTTACCTCATCTCCGGTCGAGTGTATCCGTCAACATCAGTAAAAGTACCAAAAGACTTTATGTGTGCGAGTCCCTCCTTCCATCCACACCACACCGACCGCGCTACCCTATTCCCTCTAAATCCATTGACTGCCCCGGGGAACCCCGCTCATCCTGTAGGAGCGGTTCCATCTAGCTGCCGCCCATCACTCCGGAGGCCAAAGCAGTGCCGGTGCCATCACCGGACCTCTACAGGTGGCGTCACGACAGACATTTTATTATTTTATTCCCATCGATTCCTATAATCCCCTTTTCATCTGCATTCCCCCGGGCCCACGGCCTCAGGCACCGCCACCCGTGACTACCCCCAGTGACCTGCGCCTGAGTGACCGAGTACCCCACGGGCCTAGGCCGGACATTTTTCTTGGAATGCTGTGTTTTTGTGGCGCCATGCATAACGCCTTGTTGTATGACCAAACAACTCAATCTTTGTTTCATCAGTCCACGGAACCTTCTTCCAAAATGAAACTGGCTTGTCCAAATGTGCTTTTGCATGCCTCAGGTGACTCTGTTTGTGGCGTGCATGCAGAAACGGTTTCTTTCGCATCACTCTCCCATACAGCTTCTCCTTGTGCAGTGTGCGCAGTATTGTTGACCGATGCACAGTGACACCATCTGCAGCAAGATGATGCTGCAGGTCTTTGGAGGTGGTCTGTGGATTGTTCTTGACTGTTCTCACCATTCTTCTTCTCTGCTTTTCTGATATTTTTGTTGGCCTGCCACTTCTGACCTTTACAAGAACTGTCCCAGTGGTTTTCCATTTCCTTACTATGTTCCTCACAGTGAAAACTGACAGATTAAATCTCTGAGACAACTTTTTGTATCCTTCCCCTGAACAACTATATTGAACAATCTTTTTTTTTCAGATCATTTGAGAGCTGTTTTGAGGAGCCCATGATGCCACTCCTCAGAGAAGATTCAACTAGGAGAATAACTTGCAAGTGGACACCTGAAATAGCTTTTCTCATGATTGGATACACCAGGCTATGAAGTACAAAGCTCAATGAGGTTACCAAACCAATTTAGTGCTTCAGTAAGTCAGTAAAAAGTAGTTAGGAGTATTCAAATCATGAAAATCAGAAGGGTGTCCATACTTTGGCGCCTGTCATATTTTGAAATAATGCATATTTCACATTTTTGGCTAGTACAATAAACCTCATTTCAAACCTGAAATATTACTGTGTCCATCAGTTATTACATATATCACACTGAAATAGCTTGTTGCATAAAAACAATTTTAAACTAAAAGAAAAAAGAGTAAGATTAAGAGGGGTGCCTAAACATTTTCATATGACTGTATATATGCTCGCATGACCATCAACCCGGAAATGTGTTTGTTGGTGAGGCATGGGGAATATACCAAGGACACATGGATTGATGACACAGCAAGCCATAATTGCCCTTGCAAGGAACCAGATGTAAACTCATTGATTAGTTGCATGGTCCTGAGACCATTGAAACCATGTTATCTGTGCACGGGCAACACATACCCTGCATGTTGTGGGAGATGATAATTTTCCAGGGCCAAACATTATGTTGCTGATAATAAACACAAGCAAGTGAGGAAATTTACGCTAACATGCCAAACAAACACATATGCATGTTACACCATCACCACAGGGCTACTTATCCCACTCAACCATAAAGGCCTATGAGGACATCTTGAACAGTAGCATGGGCAGGTACCCGTATGTGTACAATACAATATGTGTGTGTATTTTCAACATTAAGCCTTCAATGTGTGGTGAAACGTAACAAAAGGTGGAAAGTCCATTACTTTTTTGTGATAAAAAACACAAACAACAATGGTTGTGGTTAAGTTTTATTAAACAAAAAGGTACACAAACCTTGCTTTAAAAATACAAACACAAATTTACAAATACATGAACATGGGCTAATAATGGCAAATAAGGACCAAGAACAATCAAAAATGCGTAGCAATCCTGTGTATATAACCAACGTCAGTCATCAAGTATTCAGCAAAGTGATTCCGCATTTCCATGGCAGCCACAGGAGAACTGACATTGGCACCTTGGAGCCCAATCAGGGTTAAATCCCATTCATAGAGGTCCACTATGAGGGGGTCATGCCAGCAGATGAAGTTATGTAAGCACACGCATGCCTTCACGACACTATCCATGTTGTGGGGGTGCAATTGAATGCATGAGAGGAGCACACGCCACTTCGAGTACAAAATCTCAAATGAATACTCCACATATTGGTGTGCCCGACTTAACCGGATATTGAAGTTACGCCGGGCCTGGGTGAGGGTGCGGCTGGCATAAGGCTTCATGAGAGCTGGAAAGGCCCATGTGCTACAAGCACATAGGGGGGCTGGGTGCCGTTATGCCAGGTAAAGGGCATGGTGGTGGAATATTGAACCAGTTGTGATATAGGGCTTTCCCTATGTTGCTGTCTTTAAAGACACAAGAGTCGTTTGCGTGCCCATATGCCCACAATGTCGACAGCAACAAATCTCCCTTGGGCATCGGCAATGGCCATTACAACAATAGAAAAATACTTCCTATGATTATAGAAATTGGAATTGCCAATTGGCTTCTTGCGTATCTGTATGTGCTTGCCATCCAGGGCACCTATGCAGTTGGGAAACTGAGCCACCTGGGCAAAACAGTTTGCATTTTGCTGCCACATTACGGGGGTAGGGCTGCAATTTTGCCCATATCTCCTCACAGGTCTCCTGCATGATGCCACAGATGGTGGAGTGCCTAATCCTGAACTGGTAGTGTAGTAAGGCATAGTTTTCCCCAGTCGCCAAGTGACTGCAATGATAATGGAACCAAAGCTAGCAATGAACACACAGACATGATATGATGTACTGTTAAGGCATGGAGACATAATATGTGTACAGAGTGTGTGCTGCTAAAAAGTGCAATGGGCAACCACACTTACCTCAGGGTCACTATCATTCTCTCTGCTGGGGGTATGGCAGGCTGGCACCTTGTATCCTGGTGGCAGATGTCTTCTTCAGCCATCAAATATTGAGACTGACATCCTCAGGAATCTCTGAAATTTCACTGGAAATGCCCTCAACTGCTGGTATAGGACATGGAATGATCCATATTGGGGTCTCAGCAAGTTGACTTCATGGACCCACAGCCTACTACGACTGGCATGTCGCCACTGCCGCTGACGTAACACAAGGTAACGAAGCTCCATGAACAGTGTGTCATCCATGATGCCTGCAGAGCCACAAACGACACACAAAATGGCTAATGACAACACCCCCAATGACCAGGACTTTTTATTGGCTGAGCGGTGTGGCTAACCAAAAAAATGTCAAAAATGCTCCAAAAAGCTTGCCTATGCGTTAACGCACATATGTATACCATCCGTTAACGCATGTGTTTTTTTAAGCACCAAAACATGGCACAAAATGTATCAAAACGCTACCAAAATGCATCCTGTAATGCATCCGTCAAACAGATGCAAACTCCCGAGTGTGACCCTAGCCTAAAGGTTTTGATCCTTTGTTTCTGTGCTGATGGGAGGGGGGGGTTTCTAGTGATGTATTTCTGAACTGATTAGTGTTGTGATTCTGTGTTTCTATACTGATGAGTGTTCCAGCTATGTATTTCTATACCTCTGTTGTTTCCGGTGATGTATTTCTGTGAAATTATTGGTTCTGAAGCAGTACACATTTAGCAACTGTGAGACACGGCCGACATGGTGCCCCATGGCCGGGGTGCATCACATGGGCTTCATGAGGTATGGCCTGGCATGGTAGCTCATGGCCGGCATACAGCACAAGAGCCTGTTCACATGAGCCTGTTTTACTCTGTGTGATTGCTGTGTTAGACCTGACCGGTGCACAGTGGGTTAATGGCACCCATGTTTGAGACTGTGTTAATTGTTCATCTGACCAGTACACAAAGGGTTAACTGCAGCCAGGTCTGTGGCTGAAAGTGGATGCTGATTGAAACCACTACATTGCAGGTGTGGGTGTGGCAGCCAGGTTAAGAAGCTGCCTGGTGTTCAGTCAGTGAAGAAAGAGTTCAGTCTGTGAGAAACATCCAGCCAGTAAGGATGTGAATGTCAGAGGCTTTCCGTCGCTTTGGGACGTGAGAGAAACCTTTCCTTCCTCATGTGGCAGGCACCTGTCCCTCTGAGTGTGTGAGAGCCTGTGGCCAGACACAGGGGTTAAGAAAGTCCATAGAGTAGGCGAGCCTTGGCTGACCCTGGATAGTGCTCTCTCGGACGTAAGAAGGAGACCTTGGGGATGCTGGGTTCACCCATAACTCAGGTTTGCCAAACCCTGTTCTGTGCCTGGGAGGGCAGCAGCACCATGGATATTGTATGATGGGCTGTGTGTGTGTGGAGCAGTATGTATGTGGTTCATGGATGTAGTATGATGGACCGCATGGGGTGTGTAGATTCCCGGTCAGGCTGGAGCCTGTACTATGCCATGTGGTATGAGAGACCGAGTACAGCTCAAGGGCCAGCCGGTCGTAGCCGCCATTGGGGCCGACCATAGGTCATGTTATGGTCCCATTGACCATGGATGGATGTATGGAGGCTGTCTGCAGTATAGCAGCCTGTTTGAGACCTGTGTGCACAGGGCTGTACCTGGATCTTGATTGGGTCTGTGCGTCTCTGGTGTTCCGAAAAGTGGGGACACGTACCAGGTTCCTAAAGCTACAAATGTCTCATCTAGGGGTTCTGTTATAGTGCGCTCTGCAACTTTGATGAGTTCTGTATTAATATTAAGTTTTGTGTAGTCTGTGCTATGTAAAGAGAGCCAGCCGGATGGAACCCCCATTGGGATTGACGGTTAAGTTATGAAGTGATCCCGTTGATAGATATTAATATTAAATGTATGTGTAAAGTATAGATAAGGTCCAGCGGCCGTGAACACCATTGGAGCTGTTGTTAGTGCTCCTAGTGTTCCATGGAGATGTGGTTACAGGTCCCGGTGAATGTAGTCCTAAATGTAATGTGTTCTACTGTACATTTAATGTATGCATTATGTGATATGTAAACTAAAAGTGCTTATGTGCAATGTCTTATGTGCTACCCAGTTTATCTTGTATGTGTGGTGAAAAATAAACAGGTGGACATTTGTTACATTTAAGCACAAGTTGGTGTTAATTACGCGGCAAGCGAGTCCTCTGTATGCGCTAGGCATGCACTAACTTCACACAACTCATAACTTGTAGGATTAAGGCTAGGGTCTCACATAGCAATCCGTTTTGCCTTGGGGACATTTTTGGCATCATTTTTTGCATTTTTTTTCTAAGTCCAAAAACGTAATCCGTTAACGGATTGTGCACTTAAATACTTAAGTGACACTGCGTTTTTCAAAGACTTTTCCCAGGCTCAAAAAAACGTTGCAGACAACGTTTTTGGGTGCAGGAAAAAAACGTATTGTGTTTTTTTAACATGGGGACCTATGGGAAATGCATCTGTTAACGTATGGTACATATAGGTACCATGCGCTAACTCATGCGTTAACGCATATGCGTTTTTAAGAAAAAATTACTAAGTCCAAAAAACGTTCAAGGACACAGGAGGCACAAAATGCAGCCTAGGAAAAATGGATTAGTCATGAAAAACACTTACAAAAATGGATTGCTATGTGTGACCCTAGCCTAAGTAATACATGACTATGTAATAAAGTATTGTGAAGTCTGACCAGTTAAGAGTTATTATGTTTCTATATTAGTAGGATTAAAGAGGTTGTTTGAAGTTTGTGATAAGTCTGTAGTTACAACTCTGGCAAAAAATTATGGAATCACCTGGTTTGGAGGATGTCCATTCAATTATTTAATTTTGTATAAAAAAAAGCAGATCACACACGCCACAAAACTAAAGTCATATCTGATGGCAACTCTCTGCCTTGAAGAAACACTAAAAGAAATCTTGAAAAAAAAATGTGCTAGCCATTAATGGTTACTTTTGTAGACCAAGCAGAGGGAAAAATTATGGAATCACTCAATTCTGAGGAAAAAATTATGGAATCACCCTGTAAATTTTCATTCCCAAAACTAACACCTGCATCAAATAAGATCTGCTTGTTAGGGCCACGTCACACACACAGATATCTGTGCAGATATTGTTCGCAGATTTCTGGTTGCAGTGAAATTATGGACACATTGTTCCATTTTGTGGCCGTATACAAATGGAACAATGTGTCCATGATTTCACTGCAACCAGAGATCTGTGTTACAATATCTGCACAGATATCTGTGTGTGTGATGTGGCCCTTAGTCTGCATCTAAAAAGGAGTGATCACACCTTGGAGAGCGGTTGCACCAAGTGGACTGACATGAATCATGGCTCCAACATGAGAGATGTCAATTGAAACAAAGGAGAGAGTAATCAAACTCTTAAAAGAGGGTAAATCAACACACAATGTTGCAAAAGATGTTGGTTGTTCACAGTCATCTGTGT
This sequence comes from Allobates femoralis, assembly GCA_033576535.1. NCBI lineage: Eukaryota > Metazoa > Chordata > Amphibia > Anura > Aromobatidae > Allobates > Allobates femoralis. The sequence goes on along the minus strand of JARQOC010000637.1, from coordinate 18,711 downwards.
CTAAAATCTGGTCAAATACAAACAACATGGGAAGGTTGAAAAAGGGAAACATACATAGACCAAGGAAGACATCAAAGCATCAAGACCGGAAACTTATAGCAATATGTCTCCAAAATAAGAAATACACAACTAAACAAATGAGGAGCAAATGGGAGGAAGCTGGAGTCAATGTCTGTGACTGAACTGTAGGAAACCGCCTAAAGGAAATGAGATTTGCATAAAGAAAAGCTAAACGTAAGCCATCATTAACACCTAAACAGAAAAAAACAAGGTTACATTGGGCTAAGGAAAAGCAATCATGGACTGTGGATGACTAAATGAAAGTCATAGTCAGTGATGAATCGCGAATCTGCATTGGGCAAGGTGATGATGATGATGGAACTTTTGTTTGGTGTCATTCAAATGAGATTTATAAAGATGACTGCCTGAAGAGAGCATGCAAGTTTCCACAGTCATTGATGATATGGGGCTGCATGTCAGGTAAAGTCACTGGAGAGATGGCTGTCATTACTTCTTCAATAAATGCCCAAGTTTACATTGATATTTTGGAAACTTTTCTTATCTCATCAATTGAAAGGATGTTGGGGATGATTAACCCATTTATCAAGATGATAATACATCCTGCCATAGAGCAAAAACTGTGAAAACATTCTTTGAAAGAAGACACATAAGGTCAATGTCATGGCCTGCAAATAGTCTAGGTCTCAATCCAATTGAAAATCTTTGGTGGAAGTTGAAGAACATGGTGCATGACAAGGCTCCAACCTGCAGAGCTGATCTGGCAACAGCAATCAGAGAATGTTGGAGCCAGATTGATGATGAGTACTGTTTGTCACTCATTAAATCTATGCCTCAGAGACTGCAAGTTCTTATAAAAGCAAGAGGTGGTGCAGCAAAATACTAGTAATGTATTTGAGTGTTGTTTTGTTTGTTTGTTTGTCATGATTCCATAATTTTTTCCTCAGAATTTAGTGATTCCATAATTTAACAAAATTAAACAACTGAATGGACATCCTCCAAGCCAAGTGATTCCATATTTTTTGCCAGGGGTCGTACTCTATGGCACTGCAAACTTCTGAATTCTCTCAGCGGGCTCAATGCATACTGTCAGGATTTTCTCTTTAGGGTGAGAGAGCTCATGAAACTGCAAGTATACAATTTATATACATGCAGTCACATGCTGACTAGACATGCATGGCCTCTGGCAATACAAGTGAATTGACTGAGGACGGACATGTCTAGTCAGAATGTGGCCAGAAATTTACAAATTGAATACTTCTGCTCATAAGACCTTCCTTCCACTCTTGCAATTGGCAAAGGAGAATCCTAAAATTGTTCAGTCACCTAGAGTGACTGAAAACTTTCCTGTCAAACCTGGACAATCCCTTTAACTATAGAATTAAGCACTGTAGCATGCCCAATCCTGAAGGTGTAAAACCTGAGTTACTATCAGGGTTCAAATCTTGCTCTTTCCAGCATCAACTCTGCTTACTGTTTCCAGTAGTCCAGTAGAATGGCATTTCATTTCATATGCCATTTTCATACTTACGGTCATGTGACAACTAGCTTTCTTTTTGCTTCTCTGTTTTTCACTGTATATTGAGAGAATTAGAACGTGCTGCTCATCAGAATATGATAAAAGTCAAGTGAAAATCACATATGAATAATTGGTCACATGACAACTAATCAAACTGCTTGTAGGAGTAGAGGGGTTGGCGCCAAATGGAATTCTTGCCCAGGTGCCAGAAAAGATAAGTGCATCTCTGTTTTGGGCCAATCATAGTCCAAAATATATTAGTCTTTATCAAATACTAGAAATAGGCCCGATGCTATTGCATCCGGAGGCCAGTCTTTGTGCCTGTGTCCCCTTGTGCGCTCTCTACTGTCTGTACTGTCTCTTCCCCTGTGCACTCTGTTTTACTTGTGCCTTTCCCTCCATTCTGTGTGCTCTCAGCCCCAGTGTGCCTCTGCCTCCCCACTGTATTCTTCCTCCCTTGTGGCTTCTGTGTCCCTTGTACCTTCTCCATCCCCTGTGCCCCTGCCTCCTCTGTGCCTTTTGGCTCCCGTGTGCCTGCCTCCCATCACTGAGCCACCATACAATGCTCACCACTGAGCCACCATACAGTGCTAACCACTGAGCTACTGTAGAGTGCAGACCACTGAGCCACCATACAGTGCTGACTACTGAGCCACTGTACCATGCTAAACACTAAGCCACCATATACAGTGATAACCACTGAGCCACCGCACAATGCTAACCACTGAGCCACCATACAGTGCTAATCACTGAGCCACAGCACAGTGCTAACGATTGAGCGATGGCACAGTGCTAACGACTGAGCCATGGCACAGTACTAACGACTGAGCCACCGCACAGTTCTAACCACTGAACAGTTCTAACCAACAAACCACCGTACATTGCTAACCACCGAGCCACTGTTCATTGCTAATGACTGAGCCACCATATACAGTGCAAACCACTGAGCCACCATACAGTGCTAACCACTGAGCCACCATACAGTGCTAACCACTGAACCACCATACAGTGCTAACCACTGAGCCACCATATACAGTGCAAACCACTGAGCCACCATACAGTGCTAACCACTGAACCACCATACAGTGCTAACCACTGAGCCACCATATACAGTGCAAACCACTGAGCCACCATACAGTGCTAACCACTGAGCTACTGTAGAGTGCAGACCACTGAGTCACTGTACAGTGATAACTACTGAGCCACCATATTAAGTGCTAACCACTGAGCCACCATACAGTGTTAACCACTGAGCCACCGCACATTGCTAATCACTGAGCCACAGCACACAGTTCAAACCACTGAACCACCGTACAGTGCTAAGCATGGAGCCACCATAAATTGCTAACCATTGAGCCACCATATACAGTTGTGGCCAAAAGTATTGACACCCCTGCAATTCTGTCAGATAATACTCAGTTTCTTCCTGAAAATAATTGCAATCACAAATTCTTTGGTATTATTATCTTATTTAATTTGTCTTCAATGAAAAACCACAAAAATAATTGTCCTACAGCCAAATTGGATATAATTCCACACCAAACATGAAAAAGGGGGTGGACAAAAGTATTGGCACTGTTAGAAAAATCATGTGATGTTTCTCTAATTTGTGTAATTAACAGCACCTGTAACTTGCTTTTTGCTTCATTCTCTTTTGTGCTTTTTCATTGAAGACAAATTAAATGAAGATAATAATACCAAAGAATTTGTGATTGCAATCATTTTCAGGAAGAAATTGAGTATTATCTGACAGAATTGCAGGGTGTCAATACTTTTAGCCACAACTGTACAGTGCTAACCACTGAGCCACAATTCCATGATAACCACTGAGCCACCATATACAGTGCTAACCACTGAGCCACCATACGGTGCTAACCACTGAGCCACCATACAGTGCTAATCACTGAGCTGAGCCAGCTTTAAATCTCCAGCCAATACCGCGCCACTCAGCTGATTGGTTGAGAGCAGGCAGCGCATGACCAATCAGCTGAGCGGCGTGGTATTGGCGGGAGATTTAAACCTGCCCGCATATACTGCTCAGCTGATTGGTCACCGTCCACCGCAACGATCAATCAGCGAAGTGCGATTAAAATCATGCGCCAAGAGCGCTAATTGGTCGCCGTGGTCGGCAGCAACTAATCAGCGAAACACAATTTAAATCACGCTCTGCTTCGCTGATTGGTCACTGCAGATCACGCGGCTTGGCAGGAGATTTGAATCCCGCACTGCTGATTGGCTGAGCGTCGCGGGATCCAAATCTCCCGATAAGCCGCACTTCGCTGATAGGTCGCCGCGGATCGCGGTGACCAATCAGCAAAGCGTGATTTAAATCACGCGTCAAGAGCACTGATTGGTCGCCATGGTTGGCGGCGACCAATCAGCGAAGCGGTGCACGGTTTAGCGGGTGATTTGAATCCCGTGGTGCTCAGCCAATCAGTGGTGCAGGAATCAAATCTCCTGCCAAGTCGCCGTAACTGCGGTCATGTGACCCGATTTTTGACGCCACCACAGGTCCTATAAGCATCAGGACCTCGCCGGATAGGTGAGCATGGTTAAAAATAAAAAAAATTTCTATGCTCACCTGTCCGGCGAGGTCCTGATGCTTATAGGACCTGTGGTGACATCACAAATCGGGTCACATGACCTCAGTTACCGCAGTAACTGCGGTCATCGGTCATGTGACCCGATTTGTGACGTCACCACTGGTCCTATAAGCATCAGGACCTTGCCTGAGGCAGCAGTGGATCACCGGACAGGTGAGCATATAGTATTTTTATTTTTAACCCCTCACAGCTCATTATTTAGGCGGAAAATGCGGCAGATATTTCTTTTTGTCCAGATCTGCCGCATTTTCGAACCAAAATCGAACATAACCTAGAACTGCCGAATTTTAAGCAAATTGTTTGAATTCGGTGAATGACTCGAACACCACCAAAAACAGCTGGAATTTGAAATTGGCGAACAATTCGAGTCGAACACCGCTCATCTCTAGTTAGGAATAAGATGGCTGGATCTTGAAGTTCTGTCCATTCTGGCAGTATGAGTGAGTGTGCTGCAGTAATAAGTTCCACACCCTACTAAAACTCACAGCTTACAACAGAGAAATTACATCTGTAGTTTATTCTAGCTTTGAATTACACATGCTGTTTGGCTCCTGCTTTGCCTTTTAATTCTGGTTCTGCACCTTGGCCTACTTTTCTGATTCAAAATTTTGTCCCTTGCTAAATAAAAGCCAAAACACTACTTGTGCACAAACGGTTAGGGTGCGTTTAAAATCTGCGTAGTTTCTGCGTACATTTACGCGAGTGCTGTTGCAGTTTTTGTAGCCAAAACCAGGAGTGGCTGATTAAAACCAGCAGTGGGTGATTAGATTCAGAAGTGCAGCACTTGTTTCTATTAGACCGTCTTCACACCATGGTGAAATCCGATCCGGGACTGTCAGGGGTGAACCTGACAGCCATTGGACCGGATTTGGACACAGGACCGGAGGGCCAATTATACCCTTCGGTCCGGTGTGCAGCTGGATGGCTCATTTGCAGCCACAGCTGCTGATAATTCAGGACTGCGGCTCGTGGAGAGCTAGCCGCGGTCCTGAACTGTCAGCAGAGGACAGCACCGTGGTGCTGAAATTCAGCGCTGGTCGGCGCTGAGCTTCAGAACCTGGCGTCCAGTTCCCGGGTGTGGCTCCGGTGCGATCCGACGCCATAGACCCCCATGATAGGGGGCGCCGGATCACACCGGACCGGGAGGATCTGGGAGCATTCGGGAGGATCAGCTTTTTTCCCCCAGACACAAAAATGTTGCATGCAGCATTTTTTTTGTCCGGGAGAAAAATCTGAATCCTCCCGGATCCTCCTGGACAGATGGAAGCAGGATGGCAGATAGCTGTAATCCGGCTCCCTCCGACACCATGGCATTCTATGGGGCAGAAATCCGGTCTGGGGCTATCAGGTTCACCCCTAACAGCCCCGGATCAGATTTCACCTTGGTGTGAAGCCGGCCTTAGACTTTTCCTCTGATTGTTCCACTCCTGGTTTTGGCTACAAAAACTGCAACAGCACTCGCGTAAAATTACGCAGTAAATACGCAGATTGTGAACGCACCCAAAAGGGGATATTTTTTTCTCTTCTTTATTTAGTCTTATATACAAGTGTTTATGTAGGAAAAACTGTTTCTTAACATTTTTGACTTGTAAAATGTAATTTAGGTCAAGTTTGGTAGATGTTCTTGTGAATCTGTAAAAGTGCCATAATACTCTACACTATCACCATACGCCAGTGGCGTAGCGTGGGGGGGATAGCGGGGGAGCGGTCTGCCCCAGGCGGCACATGTGTGGGGGTGGCAATGTGGCAGGTACTGCCATAGGATCCGCGGCTGCCGCCCGCGCTATATACTAAAGCAGTGCAGCACGCAGACTGCTGTCTGCTTTCAATTCTCCCACCCCCTGCAGCTCTGCTCTGCACGGAGAGGGCGGTGATGTCATCAGTGAGCGTCCCGCCATGCAGAGCGCCGGACACATGCTGGGAGAGACTGGAGGAGGTGAGGGGAGCTGCAAGGAGAGAGGGGGAGCGGAGGGAAGAGCTTGAAGGTGAGAGGAGGGCAGAGGAGCTGAGCTGAGCTGAGAGGAGAGCAGAGGAGAGAGACTGGCCAGTGGTCTGAATGAACGGAAGTAGTGAGAGCCAGCAAAGAAGACCAGAGGTGGCTACCTGTGCTGGAGGAGGATACCTAGGAGGAGCAGCTCCGGGTCACAAGGTGACTGATCTCTTATCTCCTGCTTTGCAGTGAGTGGGGGAGGGGCTGGGAGTGGGACCCAGCTGCTGTGAGCAGGTGAAGCTGCCCGTGTAAACAAGCCCTCCTTCTGCAGCACAGAGGATTGTGATACCTGAGTGAGGAATCTGTAGAATGTGTGTGTGAGTTGTGTGTGTGTGAGCCGTGTCTCTATGTTTGCAAGCCGTGTCTCTGAGTGTGCGAGCCGTGTCTCTGTGTGTGCGAGCCGTGTCTCTGTGTGGGCGAACCATGCCTCTGTGTGTGTGTGTGCAATACGTGTCTCTGTGTGTGCGAGCCATGCCTCTGTGTGTGTGAGCCATGCCTCTGTGTGTGTGTGTGCAAGCCGTGCCTGTGTATGCAAGCCGTGCCTCTTTGTGTGCGAGCCGTGCCTCTGTGTGTGCGAGCCGTGCCTCTGTGTGTGCGAGCCGTGCCTCTGTGTGTGTGTGTGTGCAATCTGTGCCTGTGTGTGTGCGAGCCATGCCTCTGTGTGTGTGCATGCAAGCCGTGCATCTGTGTGTGTGTGCAAGCCGTGCCCCTGTGTTTATGTGTGTGCGAGCCGTGCCTCTGTGTGTGTGTTTGCAAGCCGTGCCTCTGTGTGTGTGTGTGCGTGCCGTGCCTATGTGTGTGTGAGCCGTGCCTCTGTGTGTGTGTGTGTGAAAGCTATGTCTCTGTTTGTGTGTGTGCAAGATGTGCCTCTGTGTGTGTGTGCAAGCGGTGCCTCTGTGTGTGTGTGTGTGTGCAAGCTGTGCCTCTGTATGTGTGTGTGCGAGCTGTGCCTCTGTGTGTGTGTGTGCAAGCTGTGCCTCTGTGTGTGTGTGCAAGCTGTGCCTCTGTGTGAGTGTGCGAGCTGTGCCTCTGTGTGTGTGAGCCGTGCCTCTGTGTGTGTGTGTGTGTGTGTGTGTGCAAGCCGTGTACTAGGTGTGCACCTGTATATTGCCATCCTCTGCTCTCTGTAATGTGTGTTGACCTGTATATTACTATCTTCCTCCGTGCACAATGTTTCCTATATGTATATTACTGTTTATTCTCATTAATTTACAGGTAGATCGTTTTGTATTCAGTGTTTGATTTATTCCATTCCTCTATCTTTGGTGCTATATACTGTATATCCCAGCATGTTCTATTGGGGAATTGTTAACATCGTTGTCCCAGATAACAATATGATGACTATAATAGGGACACCGTGGTGATCGGTGGTAGGACCTGTGGTGATGTTGCTGCACGCACTTTACGGTATTACGGCATGACATCATAACTAAGCGCCAGCGGCCGTTCCGGATCCCGGAGGCTGCAAGCGCGCGTCTTACAGCAGCTGATCACCATTGAATTTGACCCTAATTAACAGGTACACTTAAGAGGCTCCTAACCCACTAGCGGTACCCCCCTGACCCCCAGATTATCAACGACCAAGGGGGCGGCAAATTTTTCGACCACCCCGGGCGCCACAAACAGTTGCTACGCCACTGCTATACGCTCATCACTATTAGTTACCAAATAGGCTATATCTCTAAAATACAGACAGAAGACAGTTCTACTATTATTGACCCCCATGTATAGCTACTAGGTGACTGGTAGTGCAGGTGTGATGTACAGAAATGTATATATTGCTGATTCCTAATGAATAGATGCTAGAAGGCAAGTTTAAGCCATATGGTTAAATTCTAAGCTCTGTGATAGAAGAGTAAAGCAATTAAGAAATCTGATAAACATCCATTAAAACATGTGTTTTCAGAGCACGTTTAAAAATAGAAATGTTAGGAAGCCAGTGTGAAGGTTTCTAGAATATAGATGCAGCATGGGAGAAAAGCTGAAGGAGGGAAAAGAGGTTTTCATGTCATGTCTTTGAAATATCTTTACTGAATAGTTCTATAAATCGCATAGGCATTACAAATATTACTAGTTTTAGCAATCAATTTTTTTAATGGCCATGTGTCTGTATTTTGGGACAAAATAAGCACATAGAAATAGTCATAATTTACAGCTCCTGGAATAATATAGTGAGTATAAATACAGTAGCTGCCATCTGTTTCCACCGTTTAGGAAATCTATTTAATTGGCATTAAAATGCTATCTACAAATTTGATTTACCTTATGTAATTCATTAAAACAGTTCATCCCTTTCAGGAAGGCGGGTTTCAGACTGGCGTTCGCAAAGCAGCGTCCGAGAATGCATCCAAATGCAAGCGTACAGCATTCCTATGTTTAAGAAAGGGACGCAGTGTACCTGTGTCTGTCTGCGTTCTGCTGTGTTTGCGTTCGCTTGCGTACAAAATAAGTTTTTGCGGACACATGGAAAATGCATCTTGTTGCATTTATTGTGCGTTGCACAGAGCTTATTTTGTACGGAAGCCTCCAGCAGTGGTGAAACATTGAATGGGAGCCTATGTGAACGCATTGCCATCTGCAGGTCAAAGCAGAGAATGCATGCGTTCACATAGCCAAATCCATAGGAAATCAATGTTTCTTGCTCTGTCCTCTGTCTCCTCTCTGTCCCCTGTCTCCTCTCTGTCCTCTATCTCCTCTTTGTCCTCTGTCTCCTCTCTGTCCTCTGTCTCCTCTCTGTCCCTTCTCTTTCCTCTCTTTCCTCTGTCTCCTGTTTCCTTTCTCTCCTCTTAGTCCTTTCTTTCCTCTCTGTCCTCTCCTCTGTCATCTTCCTTCTCTCTCCTGTCTCTCCAATCTGTCCTCTTTCCTCCCTCTTATCTCAGTGAACGCATGCGGATTCTATCAGCTGTGTTCACTTGCAGTTGGCTACCCAGACGCAGCGCACCCGAACGCCAATGTGAAACCAGCCTAAATGAATGTCCCTGGCTACAGATTATTAGAAAAACAATCATGTTGTACTAACCTTTCCCCGGTCCACTGGTGAGTTACTGTCACTATTTCCAACATCTGTCATTGACTGTAGCGCTGACATGTACATAGCACTGCAGGCCATCAGTGTGCTCAGTGGCTCTGAAGGAATTGTTCTGTCTGCAATGGTAAAGCTGATGATTGGCTACTGCACTGTCAGAGAGGTAGACAATGTCTGAAACCAGGAGCAGCCACAGACACTTGCAGGTGGACCAGAGGAAATTGAGTATACATCATTTTGTTTCGTTATACATGCAGCCAGAGACATTAATTTACTTTAAATGAGAACTCTTACCTTTTTTTTTAATACAATTAATTATTTCAATTTTCAGATATTAATGTTATATAGTATTCATTCACACCACTTACATAAATCTAAATCTCTAAATAGACAATGAGAAGCAGTCCTCCTGAACTTTATCAGTTTTCTGCCAAATTGCAATGACCACCATCAATAATGTTATAAAGTACCATACATATAGCTAGACCTCTTGTTCTTAAAGGGCTTGTCCAGGCTTGATATGAAAGTCTGCAGCCACTCTGTGTGATTGCAGTGTGTAATAGAATACCACGGAACTCGTTTATTCCAACTGATAATGTATTTATTAAATTCATGGTGCAGCAATTAAGTCTGCACTGGAAACGTTTCGGTCAACAGACATTTTTCACAGCCTACAAAATGTATTTATATTTGTAGAAATAAATAAGGTAATGGAGCATTACATAATAAACATACATACTTGTAAAGAAGTAATATCATATCATGATTACAAAAAATTAGCAAATAAGGCTATGATCATGACAAACTGTGGGAAATTCAAATAGACACATATATATGCAATATGTCACAAAATAATAACCAGTTAAGAAGAAGGATTAAAAAAGAAAAAGAAAAGGTGCTGGGGCAGCTAGTGTCAGCAAGTGAAAATTAAATATATTACCTTACCAAAATTAAGGTAGCCTTGGAGATGTAATGGGAAGTGTGGCATGACAAAGTAAGGATGGTAAAGGAAGTGAGGCATTAAGCGTAAGGGCGGATATGAGACATAGGGAAGAAAGAAGGGGAGGCACAAAGGACAACAAGAATTAGGTAGAAAAAATCAAATATTAGAAAAAGAATAGAGGAGCATATTACAAATCAGAAAGATAAAGGCAAAAAATAAATTTTATACAGATTTATGTTAAGGAGAGCGTGACGACTCAGCATCTAGCCACTTTTGTGGGGCTGACCTATTTTTTATTATGCCAGATGTACTCTTCTTTTATTCTGAAAGTCAAGGGTCATTGTTTCATGTGAGACTATTCGGAGCCCCCTTTGTCTGACAATTTGTGGAATGCTTGTTGATTGCAGATTGCACAAGATCCTTGTTGTATTTTAGACTGCATTATTCAGAAGACAATTATGCAGTTTGATTGAACTACCAACCAATGATGGAACATCCATCTCCCACCAATCCTGTGGGGCACAATGCCCTGAAATGGGTGCTCATGGATCTAAAATAGGCCTGCTCTCACCACTGGCATGATTCTCAGGCACCTCATCTTAATCAGGCTGATGGATTTCAGAACTGTTCCACTTCCAAACACTGAGCCCACAAAGGACTTAGGAAAACCCAGGTTGAGATAATCTAGTTACCTTGTCACATACTTCACTGTTCTTGGTCAGTTTCCTAAGCTTCTTACTACAGAGTAGAGATAAGCGATGTTCAATTCGAAATGTTCGCCAATCTCAAATTCAAGCTGTTTTGGCGGTATTCGAGTCATTCGACGAATGTGAACATTTTGCTTAAAATTCGGCAGTTCGAGGTTATGTTCGATAACTCTTCAATTACCAAAAGCTTAACCCTAACCCTAATACTGTTAATGAATGTTAATATCCAGTGTCAGTGTATAGTGTGTGTGGCACCCCTGCTGGGGATTTCCACAGGAACCATCCGGTGCAAAGAGGGATTTACACTTTGGTACACACAGCACATAACACCTTCCACCCCAGACCTGGAGGGGGAGCTCTACTTGCTGCTTTAAGCACGCTTCCTTGTAAGGATCCAGGCCTGAGGGGAGGAGTCAGTTAGTCTGCTCTGGGCAGTGAAGAGAGCAGTTAAGTCCAGTGAAGCAGCCAAGAGAAGGTGGTGGAAAGACCCAGTTGCTGGGCAAAGCAAGGCCCAGAACCAAGGGAGACTGACCCGCTGTGGAGCACCCCAGAGAGAGGGACGGAGACCAGTGGAAGGAGCAGTAGGTCATAACAAGGGACAAGAACTAGGAAACCTTTAGCTCATCCGGACACTGTAGTCCAAAACTGCAGAACATACACTGAAGCAGGAAAAGCCCGGAGAAACCAGGAGATCTATCATCCTGAGGTACTAACTTAATAGAGACACTCAAACCTGACCAAGCACAGGACCAGGGGTCCAAGAGGAGTGTAGGGACCCCACAGAAGGCCCTCATCGTTGGTTAAAGAGAAAAGCCCTGAGAGGGAAGAAAGCGGCGAGTTCAGTTATAGGCAGGACTTACCCCAAACCACCGTACACAGTAGCAGAGGAGGCCTCACAACTCTCGAGGTGAAAAATCCCAAATTGCACCAAGAACCTGGTAACCCTCTTGGACTGTACCTGTTACCGGACATCAGTAAAAGGTACCAAAACAAAGACTATTGTGTGTGTGAGTCTGCTTCCCTGCTGCTGCCCACAGCACCCCCCGCAAGCCGCTACTATGACTCCCCTCATCCACTCTCACTGCCCTGAGGTAAAGATCCACCTGTTGGGAGCTGTACTACACTGAGCTGCATCACCATCACCTCAGCGGCCGGCCGCAGCGCTGGTATTCACTGTTACCAGGTACCACAGGTGGCGCCACAACACTACTACCCCCATCCTCATCACCATTCCCCCTAATCCCCACCACTGAGGATCCAGGACACGGAACCGGGAACCGACCAGCTGTGGTCCCCCATCGAAGCAGTCGTCCTGTCTCAGGAACCGAGTACCCCTACCCTGTCGACCGCCTCAGACTGGCGTCACGAACAGGATCCAGTGCCCGGTAAAACCGGGTACTGTGTGCCTCGAACTGGACTTTATTGACTGTTTAATTACTGTAAAATCGGGCTGCGATTACTCCACCACAGAAAATTGAACTGCATCAGAGAGCGGGCGGAAAAGAGTGAGAAGATAAGCCCTGTCCCTTCACTCTGCCGGAGAGCAGCGAAGTGCAGTTCCCAGTTCTGGAAATATCCAAGGTGCTCGACTCTGCAGAGCCGCCGATGACCGGAAAAGTTTTTTTTTACCTCACCAGCAGGCAGCGATTAACTAGGGGGCTCCATCATGAGTGACCCTGACAAAGGAGATGCCCGGAATGCAGCACCCAGAGCAGTGGCCCTGATAATGCCGATAGCCTTGCCGTACATACCGGGTGCAAAATGGTTGCCAACATATGAAGGTAAGCCCGGTACCTTAGCAGCCTTTAAGCAAAAGATGTGTGCAGTGCTGGACATGTATGCTATGACAGAGAAGCAGCGAGCTGCCATTGTGCTGGGACAATTAACAGGCGCAGCAGAGCTGGAGGTTGAGTCTTGGAGTGATGCTGACAGGGACTCTGCAGCTAAAGTGTTTGACAAGCTCAAAGCTGCTTTCGAGAAACTCACACAGTCAGAGTTCAGGATGCTGTTCTACCAGTGCAAACAGAGACCGCAGGATACCATCAGAGACTTTGCCCTGCGTTTACAAGGGGCACTCTGGTCCTTAAAACAGGTAGACCCGGCAAGTGTGCTAGAACAAGATAAGATGCTTGCAGAACAGTTCATGGAAGGATTGAGGGCAGACTACCACCCCAGCAGGTACACATGTGGGTCTTCCATCATCCAAATTTGAACTTTAATTACTTAAAAAAGACCGTGCTGTAACAGTGTTATGGGACCCAGGGCCTGCAGAACCTGCAAACCAAGCCTGGTAGGTAAACACCTCTCCCATAGACTTTAAACCCGCTTTCAAAGTCCCTGCAAAAGTGGCAGAGCAAGCTGTAGCATCCAACCCTGTTGATGACTTATGAAACCGGGTGCAGCAGCTGACTAAAAACATGGACTAAGTTCTAAAACTCTTGCAATCTGGGCCGGGGGCACCACAACCATGCCAAATCCAGCTAGCCGATTGCCCTGAGGATGTCCCATGGAGGAGAGGGAAGCCCAAGTCGCCTGTGGAGGGGACCAACGCACCATTCCAACGTAGAACCATGTCGCCCGTTGAGGGGACCAACAAGTCGCCCATTCAGGGGACCAACACACCATTCCAACGCAGAGCCAGGGACTACACGGATTCTTCAGGACAACCCATCTGTCTATTCTGCCACAAACCAGGCCACTTTGCAAGAGGATGTCCTTTAAACCCGAGATTCCTGGGTCTGAAGGCAACCCCCAGGAGTAGAATGTCTGGGCCCATATGACTAGCGTAATCGGTACATGGGGGGCCATCCGTACCTCAACATTATGCTGGAAGGAATCCCCATGTCGGCCCTACTGGACAACGGGTCACAGGTTACCACCATCCCACGTATCCTTTATGAACGATTTTCGTCTGATACTGATCTTAGACCACCAGACCCCAATTTTGTTATTATTGCTGCTAATGGACAACCACAGACTCAGGTGGGGTTCAGAGAAGTGACAATAAAGTTGGGGAGGGTGGAGTTAAAAGGCCAAGGGTTATGTGTGGTAGAAGATAATCCTGAAGAAAAATACCCTTACATGATAATTGGTACTAATGTCATTGAAAACTGCCTTGGACAAGTGTTGTTTTTACTCCAACAGATTGCTGTGACTGCTGGCTACGGATGGAGGAGAGTCTTTCAAAGAGAAATCCGTGCCCTCATCTACTAGCAACAGGTAAATCTGTCTGGGGGAGAGATTGGCAGTGTGCGAGTAACAGACCCGTTTCCCATTGTGTTACCATGAAAAAAGTGAAATGATTATATGGTGTCAAGCAGCTATAGGTCTCAGAGGAAAGGAATACCAGGCAGTTGTAGAGCAGGTATATTCAGAGCATAGACCCACGCTACTGACAGCCAGAGGGGTGGTGGACGTGCGCAAGGGAAGAGTACCAATCCGTGTATTAAATTAAGGGGAAGAGGAAACAAAACTACCCCGGTATGCTACAGTAGCAAAGCTGTAAACTGTCTGTAACAATAACATACCGGCAGTAGAGCCCGTTTCCCCGTCAAACCAGGTGGAGGACAACAACTCCAAGGGACAACTGGAGGAGTGGTGTCAGCAGTTACACATAGGAACAGATGCCACCCCTTCCACCAAAAGAGTCTACCGGGTAGCACAAATATTCAGTAGGCATCCATTAGATTTTGGGAGGATTATAGGGGTACACCATCGCATACCCACAGGAGATCACCCCCAATTAGAGTGAGACACAGACCCGTTCCACCAAACCACTACCAGTGTGCCAAAGAGATGCTGCGGGACATGAAGGAAGCCGGGGTTAAAAGAGATATCTGTAGTCCCTGGGCAGCCCCCTTAGTCCTAGTCAGAAAGAAGGATGGCACTATGAGGATGTGTGTGGATTACAGGGAAATCAATAAGATCACTTCAAAAAAAGTAAAAGGAGGGCACCACAATAATATTTACAGTCAAATATGGATCGCTTTGCTAACAAGGGAATATGAACGAAAGAAATAGGAAAGCCTGAAGAAGCGATATAACCATGAAGAGGTTAAAGTGTGTTGCAAAAATTGATTGTATAACAAGAAGAAAGACATGAATCACAAAAACAATTAAAAACATTAAAAAGGCCAAAAATCAGCCATACTGTAAAAATATAAAAGGGTGGGGGACAAGAGGCGCAATAGTGCCCTATCACTAGTGACACTGATAGTAATGGGGTGATGCCGAGAAGCCACTCACCTGGTGCAGTTGTGAAGGCGTTTGGAAATATTATTCCAAGCTGCTGCAGGACCTCCACCGACCACTGAACAGTGGTTTAATCCAGAAAGATGATGGGAGTGTAGGCGTGTGACGGTCCGCGCTGCTCCAGGGCTTAAAAAACTCACCAAAGAGACAGTCAGATTTCCATCCTTTATTCTCCTCCTCCTACGCGTTTCGGCGCCTAGCCTGGCACCTTCATTAGGGATATCCCTGATGAAGGTGCCAGGCTAGGCGCCGAAACGCGTAGGAGGAGGAGAATAAAGGAAATCTGACTGTCTCTTTGGTGAGTTTTTTAAGCCCTGGAGCAGCGCGGACCGTGGCACGCCTACACTCCCATCATCTTTCCAAAAATCAGCCATAACCTACTGCTGAGGATATAATAATCCCAGAGAAACCTCCCTGGTAATCAAAGACTCTGTTAAACCAATAACAGTTCTATAAATGTCTCAAGGTACCTTAATACAGACTAAATGGGAACAATAACAGTACAGTACATAAGGGCAGAAGTATATATGAAGGCAAACAATACCTGTAGAGGAAATTTGCTATGGAGTACTCCAAAAAATATAATGATCACATAGATGTTAATTTTTTGGGTGACATTCCCCTCAATAATTCAGGGCAAAGTGGAAAAAGTGCTGCATATTCTACAGGACCAAAAATCTTCTAGGAATAGTTTTATCCACTGTAATATGATTACTGGTACCGTAAGGGATGGGAGATATGTTTCAGCCAGGTTGATGAACTCTGTTATGTGAGCTGGGGCTGATTCAGCATGTTCCTCCCTCCCTGAGGTGTGGTCAGAGAAGTTAAATGATCACCTCTGTTTTTTTTTCTTTGGTGTGAGTTTAGAGTGGAGGAGAGCAGTGTGCAGCTCTGAGCCTAAGAAGCTAATCCCTGTTTTGTTGTGTGACCTGAGGGGAAGGACTGATCCCTCTCTGCAGCACCCAACCCGCCGCAGAGGACAATGCCGTGTGACTGGGGCTGCGATCAGCCCCAGCAGGCAGCCACGTCCTGCCGCCGACCGGTGATGTCGCTGCTTCAGCCGCATCTCTCCTCACCCCTCCAGCCGGAGCTCTCCTCACCCCTCCAGCCGCACCTATCCTCACCCCTCAAGCCGCACCTACCCTCACCCCTCCAGCCGCACCTCTCCTCACCCCTCCAGCCTCATCTCTCTTCACGCCTCAACCCCCACCTCCCTTCACCCCTCCAGCCTCTGCTCTCCTCACCCCTCCAGTCAGACCTCTCCTCACCCCTCCAGCTGCACCTCTCCTCAACCCTCCAGCCGGACCTCTCCTCAACCCTCCAGCCGGACCGATCCTCACCCCTCCAGCCTCTGCTCTCCTCACCTCTCCAGCCAGACCTGTCTTCACCCTTCCAGCTTCTGCTCTCCTCACCCCTCCAGCCAGACCTATCCTCACCCCTCCAGCCGGACCTCTCCTCACCCCTCCAGCCGAACCTCTCCTCACCCCTCCAGCCGAACCTCTCCTCACCCCTCCACCCTCACCTCTCCTCACCCCTCCATCTTCACCTCTCCACCCTCACCTCTCCTCACCCCTCCAGCCTCACCTTTCTTCACCCCTCCAGGCTCACCTCTCCTCACCCCTGCAGCAGGACCTCTCCTCACCCCTGCAGCCGGAACTCTCCTCACCCCTCCACCCTCACCTCTCTTCACCCCTCCACCCCCACCTCTCCTCACCCCTCCTGCCTCACCTCTTCTCACCCCTCCTGCCTCACCTCTCCTCACCCCTCCAGCCCCAACTTTCCTCACCCCTCCAGCGCCACCTCTCCTCACCCCTCCAGCCCCACCTCTCCTCACCCCTCCTGCCTCACCTCTCCTCACCCCTCCAGCCTCACCTCTCCTCACCCCTCCAGCCTCACTCTCTCCTCACCCGTCCAGCCTCTGCTCTCCTCACCCCTCCAGCCTCCCGCCACATCATACTCTGCTATCCACAGAGCCCCCTCTATACTCTGATACCCACAGAGCCGCCTGTATAGTCTGCGACCCACAGAGCCGCCTGTACAATCTGCTACCCACAGTGCCTTCTCTATACTCTGCTACCCACAGAGCCACCTGTATAATCTGCTACCCACAGAGCCCCTGTATACTCTGCTACCCACAGAGCCGCCTGTATAATCTGCTACCCTCAGAGTCATCTGTATACTCTGCTACCCACAGACCCGTCTGTATACTCTGCTACCCACAGAGCCCCCTCTATACTCTGCTACCCACTCACCCGCCTGTATACACACAATTCATTTCACCGCGCTCCCGATGCAATTGCATCAGGCCTTTTTACTAGTATATATATATATTTATGGGTTTATTGAATCTAAATATATCTCCATTATTGTGGATAATAAGGTGGATGAAACTATTCCTAGAAGATTTTTGGTCCTGTAGAATATGCAGCATTTTTTCCACTTTGCCCTGAATTATTGGGGTTAATATCACCCATAAAATTAACATCTATGTGATTATTATATTTTTTGGAGTACTCCATAGCAAATTTCCTCTACAGGTATTGTTTGCCTTCATATATACTTCTGCCCTTATGTACTGTACTGTGTTTCCATTTTGTCTGTATTAAGGTACCTTGAAACATTTATAGAACTGTTATTAGTTTAAGTCTGTGATTAGCAGGGAGGTTTCTCTGGGATTATTATATCCTCAGCAGTAGGTTATGGCTGATTTTTGGCCTTTTTAGACAGTTTTTAATTGTTTTTGTGATTCATGTCTTTCTTCTTGTTAAAAAAAACTCACCAAATTTGGTCTCTTACAAATAACATTGCATTTAGCAGGATACTATCAGCCACCTCAGAAGCAACTCATATCTCTCAACACCGATGCTCCATCCCCTACAACCCTGACACGGGGGCGATTGTGGCATCTGCGTCCAGCCGTGCCACAAGGAGGAGACAGGTGGTATCACTGGACATGAGATCACTACAGGGCAGCAGCCACTCAAAGAGTGAAGCATAAAGTCAGAAAGCAGCCTATTAATGACGCCCAGCTGTTAGACAAGGCGGGCTGCCCTGCAACAAAATATGCAACACAAGTGACTGACGCCCCCTAGAGGACACAGCTGTAGACTGCAGAAGGATACAAAAATGCAATATAACTCTATAGATGATGGTGAGGAGTTAGTTTGTTATTTTGGACCAAAATAGCGTAAGCTCGTAGCCCCCGTCACGGACCCTCACGCCTACGAGTACCTAGCCACATGTATAACACATGTATAATTTAGCTTTAAGCAAAAATCACCGAATTGGTACATAGAAAAGACAGAAAAAAAACTCACCAAATTTGGTCTCTTACAAATAACATTGCATTTAGCAGGATACTATCAGTCACCTCAGAAGCAACCCATATCTCTCAACACCGATGCTCCATCCCCTACAACCCTGACACGGGGGCGATTGTGGCATCTGCGTCCAGCCGTGCCACAAGGAGGAGACAGGTGGTATCACTGGACATGAGATCACTACAGGGCGGCAGCCACTCAAAGAGTGAAGCATAAAGTCAGAAAGCAGCCTGTTAATGACGCCCAGCTGTTAGACAAGGCGGGCTGCCCTGCAACAAAATATGCAACACAAGTGACTGACGCCCCCTAGAGGACACAGCTGTAGACTGCAGAAG
>JARQOC010000636.1:0-67891 GCA_033576535.1 Allobates femoralis | reverse complement strand
CACGAACCTCTGAGGTGCCCACTGAAGGCTTTAACCCTTCACTGGGCAAGCAGGACCTAACCAGAAGTTCCCTGCTGCTGGCAATCAAAGGACAAGGAACAAGGGGAACCGTCATTACAAACACAGACTCTCCTGCTCCTCACACCTCTCTCTCCCTGAATTTGGAGAGGGGATTTGCATCCAGCCCTGCAGCTGTAATCTTATCTTGAAACTGTATTTCAGAGGAGACTGGGAGTTGAGAAGACTGGAGGAACTTTTTTTTTTCTTTTTTTTGTTTGTTTTTCTCTACTCCCTGGGACCTGGAGCAGAGCAAGTCCTGGCATATCACACAGGCTCATCCACAGCTCTCCAGCGCCATCTAGCGTCACAGACCTGTTCCAGCAGCAAGAGAAGTGAGGAACAGGATCAGGACAAGACCTGCACCGCACCCGAGCTTCGCAAGGACAGGATCTAGACTCAAAGAAGAGGACAGAGCCCTACAAGCAAGCGGGTACCCACCCCTGGATGCCCCAACGTTTACAAGCTTCACAAGGCTCCACAAGCGACCCAGAAACTTTTCCACAACACATCTTGTGCACTTATTACAGAGGTAACTTTACAGCTAGCATCTGCCTATATCTCTCTCACCTCAGCTAATACTTGAACTAGGCTTCAACCAGCCTCTGAGGACCTGGCAGATGCATGCAGCATTGATCCACCACCAATTCTTTGAACCCTATTACTGATCTGAATACATGAATACCTACTATATAGACATCAGATACTCATTGTTTGCAGCGTGCATAGTTTGTCAACATTATACCTGCTTGTTTAATCTATTACCTTAACTGCATTAGTAACCCACGTGACATATGGTCTGCCCTAAGACTGGTACTGATAACTCAGGAGAATATATGAATTGAGGAGCACGATTCTACAAATTTTCAGCACTTATTAATCAGCAACTTGTTACCTCCTTATATTGATCTGGGACCACCTTGCCCCTTTAGCCCGCTATTTTCCCAAGGGGGATAAATATATTGCATGTATATTTAGATGTTTTTACTTCTGTGATAATTAAGTGACTAGTAGTAACAAGTAAGAGACGCGCAAGTTCTTATATACGTACATATTGCTCCTGACTTACTCCTGCGAGTGGCTCTGGAAATCTTCTTTCAACGACTACCTGCAGACTCTTACTTTAAACTGACATAGAACTAAATGTACACTTATATACTCTGACTCCATCACTTATCTAAGTCTGCCTCCCAACCCCACAAGACCTGACAAGACCCTTCACCTGACACTGCCTCGTACTACATACTGTCTACAATTCCTCCACTACTAGACTACTATAGCAGCACCCATACCTCTGACTTCCTCTAGACTCCCCCTGATTAAAATAATCAAGGACCAGCCAAATTATGTCTAAGAAGAACAAACTTACTTCAACTCCACAAGGGATCGAATTTGCAGGAGATCTACAGAAATCTCCACTAAAAAGTAGAATCCCCACACCTTTACAGAACGCCTACACCAGCACAAAAGGCAAAGAAGGAGACTACACCGAGAAACCAACAGAATTCCTGATGGATGAAACCAGCTACTATTCTTCCAAACGGAAGGAGATGGGCACTCCTTCTAAATCCGACCTCTTGACCTCTTCCACAATTAGCCAGACTACAGACCAAAAATCCAATATCAAAAGCCCGGCTAGGCAAAAACTGAAAACGGACAACACAGAAACAGAATCACTCATTAACTATACTCAGGGGCAACCCCTAGATAAGGACTTCATGATCAATCTTTTTACGGCTTTCCAACTTAAAATGGAAGATAATTTGAACACGCATCTAGATGAAATTAAAACAACTGTAGCCACCATAGTCTCAAGGGTCGACGAGCATGATCAAACCATTTCCGACCTCAGGAAAGATTCAAAAGTAGTCAAGAATGACTGCACCAAAATGAAAGAAGAAATCAAATTTCTTAAAGAGAAGTTAGCGGACAGGGAAGATAGAGACCGAAGAGTTAATTTAAAATTCAGAGGCATTCCTGAAACAGTTAAACCCCAAGACCTTGCCACCTTTATTAGAAACCTGGCTAAGAAGACCATACCAGGGAAACAAGACATTGAATACTCGATAGAGAGAGCCCATAGATTATCCAAACCAACCCGACTCCCAGACAATATCCCGAGAGATGTCATAGCTAAATTCTCCTTTTTCCCCACCAAAGACCATATAAATGAATATCCTAAGAGGAACAAAGCCCTGCCACCTCCTTACCACGACATTAAAGTTTTTTGGACATATCAAAAGAGACCTTAATAAAGAGAAAGTCACTCAAACCACTCACAGACGCATTGCGAGCTAACCAAATCTTATACAGATGGAGCCACCCATCATCCAACGTCATCGTTACGCTCAAAGATAAGACTTACAATCTCGAAGACGCCAGAGAAGGACTCAAGATCCTGAAAGACCTCCACATCGGAGTCCCGGGATGATCCCACCTCTAACCCTATAGACTAAAACACTCAGTCAAATTTAGGTACCATTGGCCAAAACATTAGCCACAAGGAGTGACAACACCGGTCTCTTGACCCTTCCTCAAAGGTTACTTATTGATACGTCACAGTTGACGTATCATAAATTCTCTCGAAATAGAACCTTGTCCAGTTGATAAGGTTTTGTTGTAATCCCTCAATTCCCCCCCATCCCCTCACTTCTCCCTGTAGTCATTCCTCACCTAACCGACCAACCACACTCTACGACACAGTTATGACCCACAATTTTCTATCATTAAACACAAATGGCCTCAACTCACCGCAAAAGCGTTTTTACGTATGGAAGGAGCTAAAGAAACTTGCCATAGACATTGTTGGACTACAGGAAACGAGGTTTAGTGCGGAACAACAGCCAAAATTTTCAAATCCGAACTTTCCCCATATTTTTTTCTCCTCAAATAAAAAGAAAAAAGCAGGCGTAGCCATACTAATTAAGGAAACAGTAAAATTGGAACTAAAAGAAGTAATAAACGACACTGAAGGCAGATACATCATCCTCAAGTGCCAATTGAATGACGTTACCCACACACTAGTTAATGTTTACGCTCCAAATTCCGGACAAATCTCGTTCTTGAAAAAACTCATACGTCTAATCAGAGAAAAGCAAGATGGCATCCTGTACATATTCGGAGATTTTAATTCTGTTCCTAACAGCAACTTAGATTCTTCTAACAAAAGTAGAAACCAGAACACCCAATTGGATCCAATATTGAAAAAAGAAGAACTATATGACGCCTTTAGATGTTTCAACACATCATCGATCGAATACACCCACTTCTCCAACGTCCATAAGTCTCTAGCCCGCATCGATCTAATTCTTATGGTACCTTTACACGCCGCCACAACAGGATGGATACCAACGGCAACTTCACGTGCACGAGCACGGCCGAACGGTTACCAACGGGAACCGCACCCTCTATACACGCCGCCACAAGGTGCGCTACGCTACGCTACATCTACAGCTACATACATCGCCGGGTGTCGCAAGTAGCCGTCTGTAGCTCAGCGTACCAGCTTTACACACCGCCACCACAGAGTGATCTGGGAGCAACAAAGGCAGGACGTAAAACAAATAGGCGTGCCACAGACCTGTACGCCGCGCCCAAACCACAACCATTGGCCAACACTACGGAGTTGTGATTGGGCACGACGGAAAGGGCGGATGGCCGAGACGTGCCGTACTAGTGAGCGGAGTGTGGCACGGAATAAGCGCTTGTGACATGGCGGAGCCTGGCGAATGCATCCAAATCGATGGTAATGGGTCACGCTAGAGCGGTGGCCAGTCACATATCCCGTGTGTATTAAAGTAGCGGTCCGGGGCTATGTGTGCGTAGTACAAGTGTTTGCCTTGTCACGCACGATCAGCGCTTGTGACAGCCGCGTGTGCCGATTGCACTGAGGTGCGTTTGTGTGCCACACATTAGCGGCTTACAAAAGACAGTATGTGCGTTTTCTGTCAAAAATCTGTGACAACTGTGGCGAAGTATGTGTATGTATACAGGCTGAATGGGGTTTAATATATGTGCTGACAGATGTGAATGTAGTGGATCAGCTTCCAAGGCACCAAGTCAAAGATCTGTGTGTATTAGCAAACACCTGACAAGAATATGTCCTGCATCAATGTGCTGTGTGCAGGGGACCCTCTGCCTACAACAAAATAAAGGATCATGTACGCACAATGGCCACAAACACTGTTGGGCAAAAGACTTTCAGAAAAACATGGCTACCCACACATATTGTGTGCACAATCCCAGCCAATAGGTGGCTATGACATCCCAGGCCCCCACCCAACCCTGCATCACATTGCCCTCCTCCACCAAGTAATCAGGCTCACACAGATTATGTTGGATCCAACAGAAAAAGGTTTAATATATTGCATGAATCTTGACCTTGTCTTGTGCAAACAAAATATACATAAAGTAAAAACATTGTAGAATTCAAGAGCAGGTGACATTAATCAGGCAAATTCAATGGATAAGCAAATCACCACACATTGCAAACTGTGCATGGAAAAAATACCAAAATAACCTAAACTAACTAACTAAATAACTACATAATGAAAACTCATGCACATAATGAAAACAAAGAGAATGGAAAAGGTCAACCAAACATTAAAGGGGTGCAGCTAACCTGCTGTCACCTCCATTGAAACCACAAAAAGCAACTCCCAGAGCCAGCCACATTATATGGCCTGGTCCTGCCAGCTCACTGCACCAGACCCATTGAAGTAGGAGCAGTAAGCTTCTCTACTGTCCCTGGCCTCCTGCCGAGTGCGGCCATGGCTCTGCGGCTGGAGTGGCACAATCACATGGGCCTCATCACGCCAAGACCCTGGACGGAGCTCCCCTGTTGTAGCGTCTGCATTATCTACATAACCTCCTGGCGTGTATGATGCCCTATCCCTACGACGCAGGAAGTTATGTAGCACACAGCAGGCCACCACTACCGCGTCAATAGACTCCGGTTTCATATGTATAGGTGTATGAAAAATCCGGAATCTATTGGCCATTATCCCAAACGCATTTTCAACTACACGGCGGGCCCGGGATAGCCGGTAGTTGAAAATGCGTCTCTCAGAAGTAAGGGCCCTCTGGGGATATGGCCGCAGTAGGTGTTCCTGAAGTGGGAATGCTTCATCCGCCACAAACGCAAAGTTGAGATGTTCGGTCGTGTGCTCATTTGAGGGTAAGTTTAGCCCACCATTCCCTAGTAGTGTTGCCAAGGAGCTTAGGGCAAACACACCCCCATCTGAGTTGCGACCGGGCATTCCAACATCCACGTAGAGGAACTCATAGTTGGCATCTACTACAGCCATGAGGATTATACTACAATACCCTTTGTAATTGTAATACAAAGAGCCAGAGTGGGCAGGTTTGGTAATCCTCACGTGCTTACCATCCAATGCCCCGCCACAGTTGGGGAAGTTCCACCGGGTTTCAAACCCTTGGGCCACTTCCAGCCATTCTGCGGCGGTTAATGGCATTTTCATGTAGGCTGGCTGCAGAGCTCTCCAGATGGCCCAATACGTTTCAGGGATCAGGCGGCTCAGCAGGGGCAGGGAGACACGTGACACGTATGTGAGGGATGTCATGGACTGCCCTGTAGCCAGGAACCGCAAAGTGATCGCCAACCGCTCAGCAGCTGATACTGATGGGCGCATTATAGTGTCCTGACGCGCTATCATTGGCCCTACACGCTCCAATAGGAAGGTGAAACAGTCCTCGGGCATACGGAGATAGTTTCGGTAATCATCAGGACAGTTAAGCTCCAGCTCCCGCAACAGCTGCATGTGGCCCCGGGTTTCCCGCCTCAGAAGCCAATCACGGGTCCACATCCGCCGCTGTCTGCGCCTCATCAACCTTTCATACCGATCCTGATACCACATTTGCTCTTCCACCAACGCAAGAGCCACGATAACATTGCGGTCATGGATATTCTGCATCCTCAATATCAGCACCTGTAGATGTGAAAGCACAACATGAGTACATAGACCAAAATGTGTGCAAGTCAGCAGGTTCAGCAAGCCACACCTCTTTTCCATTACACACTATAGCCAAGAGGATGGCATCTCTTGTGTGGGCCCAAAACACAACCCTGAAGCAAGGACGGCAAACACCCAGTAGTCACCCCAAACAACATGGCACACGGCGATTGAGAGTGGCCTCCTCTACATCAACGTCAATGGGAGCTCCCAAAATTCACACATCTGCACCTAGGTGAGTTAGAAAGGGACATGTGTCACCAATAATGTTGGTCAAACAGGTCCCATAATCCATTACACAGCCCATAATGTCAATTGATTACAGTAAAAATGAGAAGAATAACGAATGTGACGTACCCCGATATGGAAGGTTGAGTAAGGCTACATGAACCAAACAACATTGCACATGACTGCGGATGGTTACCCATGGTGTAATTGGTTTTTGAAGGTGTCATTTTAAATACACATGTATGCCATGTCTGGCGCCCAACACCTCAAAGCCCTGTGTCATCCCATTCCCGTTGAACACAGTCTCCATTGGCCACAACCAGTATGCAGAAATCGATCCAGTCGACATGAGTGACACAGTTCCGTCTACAGTCATGCATCCATTCTCCTGTATGTTGTCTGCGAACAAACACAGCAATGTATCTCAACAAAAGTGTCAAGGCCCACACAAAATGCCGTATCCTAACCCACACACTACACTATATGTCGTCCCCAAAAATACAAACCCCTATATCGGCCGCTACACCAGTCTCCGGCGCTCTCCAAGAACATCAACATATGCACCCCACCCTGCGCCAATTCCATGTGTGTCCACAAAAACTTACCTAATGGGTCTGGCCAGCAAGCGTAATGTTTGGCGGGATGGGCAACTTTTAAAGGGCCGCCAACCTATCACGATTCAGCGATCTCCACCAATTAGCGGAAGGCAAATCCGCACCCAGGTGCCCCTTCAGGATGTGCATTATTGTGTCCGCTGTGATTGGTGTCCCGGACTATAAAGGCAGGTCAATGGCCACTGCTCCGTGTCCAGACGTCGATGTGCATTGAGCTACTAGTGTCCTGTTTGACTTCTGTTGCTCTGACGGTAAGCCTCTTTAGCGGTTTGTAAGAAAATGTAATGAACGCAGCTGGTTCTGGCACAGGCAGCTTAGGCGATGTGTGTATGGCCATGTTTGAAGCGGCATGCAAATATTGAACACGTAATATTAAATATGTGAACCTTATTCTGTGTCGCCCAGTAGCCAGGTAGTGCCTCTACTTATATAGTGTAAGTATGTATTGCACCTTCTGCTTTTTGGCAATGGTAAAAGAGCACGGTGTTATTTCTTTGGCTGGTACTTCACATCAACATTTCAGGGGTGGTAGAATTGTGGCGGACATTCCAGGGATGTTGGGTACATGTGTTAAAATGGGACTTCCACGTCTGGAGGAACACCTACATGATCATCTGGGTGCACATTACATGTAGTATGTGCAGTGTTGGCACACACCCAGCCCGCCTTTCTGATATAGTGACCCCTTACCATTGTGGACACTGGCCAGGTACTAGTTAGCACACAACGTGTTAGGTGACATGTTGCCCTCTACAGGTATGTACGCACACACCGTGTCAAGGTGTGTTGCAATAGGTACATTGGGGACTGAAATCATGTTTGAAACATCTGTAGGTGGACACCGATATCCGGGGCTTGATATTGGCAGCATACATGTGTTTGAGTTAGTAGCGGTCTGAGATTGAGAAAATGGCACACTCATGGCCAGTTTCACTCCACAAAATAGCTGCATAGATGATCACTGTAGAAAGTTAATGATTATGTGTATGATTGTGGCAAGTTTTGAAATGTCGGTATGCCTTGTGTTGTGACTGTGTTCTTTTTTTTTTAATTTTTCATCGGCAGATGCCGACGGGTACTGTGGAATTGGAATCCCAGCTTCTCACGGAGTATCAGCGGCACGAATGTTTGTGGCGCAGCTCGCTGCCCGAATATAAAAATCGGGCAGCGAGGGCCGAGGCCTACAGGAGTCTTGTGGCTCTGGCAAATCGCTTGGAGCCAAGGGTAGGCAAGACGTGGGACCAGCATATGGTGGCACTTAAGATCAAAAACATGAGGTCGGCGTTCATGCGGGCTCACATTCAGTACCAGCGTCGTCGCTCAGGGGCTGGAGCAGAGGAGGTACCATCACCTACCCTATGGTACTATCCCCTGTTCACCTTCATCCTGGGCGAGGTTCGCCCGCATCGAACGACCACCAACTGCCCCGTTGCTGCGTCCCATGTAGGCCCGGCTGCATCACCACCTGCGCCACAGGAGGTGGGTAATTGTGTGACAGTGGTGGGCCACAATGTTTCCTTCACATGTGTGCTTCGATAAAGCCTTCACACCAAATGTGTTGGCATATTTACCTCCTTGCTGCGGCACACCTTGGGGTGTCAATCTATCTGCCCTCCTTCCATGACTTGCCAGACTTTTCTATTCTATGCTTCCAGCCGTATTGCAATGTTGCTTCTTCCACAACATCTTGGTATGTTTAGGTTAGTTATTTAAGGGTTTCAAGATAGCAGGTGGTTTGTTCTCAAACAGCCACATAGTACCATGTAGTAAATGGTGCTGTCTCACATGTGTGTTGGCTTTGTTGCCAGTGGGTTAAAGGTAATTGAGTGAGGGGTGGATTCTCACCATAAAGGAGTCCTAATGGGAAGGTGCCCAATATGTGTCATTGGCCAGCACAGCCCCCAGTATCAAGGTGTTGTGGTGACATGTCCTAATATTGGATTACGGCTACGTGACAAACAACTAATTATGTATTTAGCTGAGCTCCTGGAATGGTCGAGGTGAGTGTACAGGAGAACCACTGGTGTTGGGGTCTTGAACCTTATTTGCTTTACTGTGTTATTCCTCATTTTCCATTCTGGTAGTTGGCCTTGGTGTGTGTGGGAGTGGTATATAGAGTCCTGTTGTGAATGTATACAGTTGATATTGCCTCCACTAATGGTTTTTTTTTTTTTTCCCCACCCACAGGCCCCAGAAGAGGACGGCTCCATTGCCGAGGATTCTGTTGCTGATGATGCTCAGCCCATGACATCTGGGGCTGAGCAGGAGGGCGGGGCGAGTGATGTGGGTCCAGGCCCAGGTCCCGGCTCCGGGATCC
Organism: Allobates femoralis; assembly: GCA_033576535.1. NCBI lineage: Eukaryota > Metazoa > Chordata > Amphibia > Anura > Aromobatidae > Allobates > Allobates femoralis. The sequence continues at coordinate 58,703 of JARQOC010000636.1, read as the reverse complement.
GTCGCCGCCGACGTCCTGCACCACCTGAGACGGAGCTGGCGACCTGGGCCCGACGCGTGCTGTTGGATGAACAGCGGACCCACATGGACACCGACGCCCTCTACATGAGCAACAGAATGCGAGGGATGGAGCCGCTCCAGAAAAAGATCCTTCTGAGGGTCTTCCACAATGCCGCTGATGCTGCCGATGATGGGGCCCTTCAATGGGGCTGCCACGTCCCCCCCCCCATGCAACACACCTTGTGGCCCCTTTCACCAGCTGCCCCATCTCGGCCCGTGAGAAGACCGGCCCCGCCACAGTCACCCCATCCCCCCTCAACACATCGTCGTTCAACCAGACGTTCTGGGGCAGGTCGGGGCTGCCCTCAGAGGAGGGGGGATGCGGCATTGTCAGAGCCGACAGAAGAGGAGTAATTTGGACACTAGTAGCCAATGCACAGAATTGGCAGTCTGGACTTTATAATTTCAGGAATTGCGTTTTATATGTATATTTTGTTGGTTGAGTATTGGGCATAATTTGTGGGTTTTTTTTATTTTTTTTCCACAAAAATTCTATTATTTGTAATTTATTTTAAATTCCAGCCTGGATTAAATTTTTTTTATTAACACAATTGTGTATTCATTTCAGAATAAGGATTGTGGGGGTTTTTGGGGGTGAATGTAATTGTGGCCAATAATAGGTTTCCCCAAGCCACACAATATGGGCCAGTGCTCGCTCAGCAGGATCACCATCGGTTCATTTGGAATGTCTTAGCACATTCACAAAGGGATGTTGTGATGTGCCTCACATAGTTAGGTTATGGTGAGGTTTGGTCACCAAATATTAGTAAGGTCACATGAAGGAGCGTATAACAAAGTTAGAACAGCATTGTATTGTAAACATACATGTGTCACAGACATTTGCCATCATACAAGGAAGGCTTAGGCCAGATGGGGCTAGCCAGTCCACACTTGTGATGGTCCCAATGTGGGACAGTATAGGGATTGTAGGCCAGATGGGGCTAGCCAGTCCACACTTGTGATGGTCCCAATGTGGGACAGTATAGGGATTGTAGGCCAGATGGGGCTAGCCAGTCCACACTTGTGATGGTCCCAATGTGGGACACTATAAGAAAAGAGCCCAACGGGGGCAAAAAAAAAAAAACAATATTTTCACTTTTGCAAGGCAACAAGCCAACGTGTGAAAATTTTAGGGTCCAACAAGGACAACTGTTTGTGGGGCCATGTTTGGCCAGGATACAATGCATCCCTCAAATTCATGGGTGTGAACCATGGTGTGGGTGTAGGTCCGCCAGCATTTGAGCCAGGCGGCCAAGGTCCTGCAGGCCACGCTGTAGAGCCGTGGTCAAACGGGCCACAAATGCCTGATGGGCCTGGATGAATTCCTCCATGGTAGGGGCACCTGTATTGGGAGTAAACACAAACTTTAGTACACAGTCGTCACTGCTGATGGTTAGTCATGACTGGCCGCAACCATCCACTTACCCTGTTCCTCCAAATCCAGTTCACCATCAGACGGGGAGGGAGATGGGGTCAAGCTCCATCCATATGAGCCCGCACGTTCACCATCTGGAAAAAGGGTGAACCAACATGGTTTACTTTGTTTACATAAATTGTTTGGCCCCAGATGAAATTTAAGCAACAGTGTGCAGGGTGTCTGTGGCAACATAACCCACTTACCACCATAGTCACTGTGTGGGGACATGGTCACCCCCGGACTCGCCACTGAGCTGGAGACAGTGGGAGGTGGTGTTACTCCCGGGCTGGGGCTCCGTGGCCACATTATGTGGTTCAGGGGTAACAGTGGTCCTGGGCTATGGGGCAAAGACTCCTCTGGGCCGCCAGGTACTTGCTGCTCCTCGCCCTCCTGTGGGGAGTTGATGTGTTCCTCCAGCAGCCAGGCAGATGGGGACAGCTGGTCACACTCCAGCGGGCTGGCAGGTGCGGACTGGTCCTCCACGTCCTCTGTCCCGGTGGGTGACGGGACGTCTGGCTCCTGAGGCCCGGGGGAAGGTGTTGACCCTGGGGACAAGGGTGCCACTTGAGCCTGATGTGGTGGGGTTCTTGATGGGCCACCTGGGGGTGGGGCATGGGGCCCTTCTTCTGATGAGGATTCAGCATCTAGTTTGAAATTTGAACATAAAAGACGTAATAAGATCATGCCTACACATTGTTGTCCTACAAAGAGCTTGTGTGGGTATGTATTTGACAGCTAAGGCTGGGGTCACACACACACAGATATGTGGCCAGATATTGTTGACAGATCTCTGGTTGCAGTGAAAGCATGGACACATTGTTCCATTTTGAGGCTGTCTCCAAATGTCAACATGTGACCATGATTTGACTGCAAACAGAGATCTGCAAACAATATGTGGGCAGATATCTGTGTGTGTGACCCCAGCCTTACTTAGCATCAACCAGGTGATGCTGGATGCATACACTCATGTTGTATGCATGGACTGTGCGTGTGAGACATTTTTAGGCCTGACTGGATGAGCACAACACTGTGAAGATGTGTTTGATTGTGTAGGCCACACTGTCCCTTGTCATATGTTTCCATCATTTTTTGTGTATTGTGGGACATGCACATGTGGCGGTGTGTGTTTTGGGGCAACAATTACTCACCACGCAGCCTGGCAATCCTGGCACGGATGTCCAGTATGCGACCTGGGCACTTATGCTTCAAGTCAGCGATCTTTTTTTGGATCGCTTTGACTGTCCTCTGTACCCCCAGTTGGCAGAGCAGGGCCCGCTGGATCCGCCGCACGGTGCACCGATTGCGCAGCCTGGGGTGGCGGTGGTGATGGTGGCCCCAATAGTCCCGACGGTCGCAATGATCAATGAGGATGATCAGCTCCGCCATCCCCCATGTTGCGGCGCGGTGCACGGCTGCCATGACTGCTATGGTGTGTGCAGAGGCGGGGCTGGCACCTTGCAGGCAGAGTGAAAATGAAACCAACGTCATGACGTCATTACGACCGCTGTGGGGGTGACGCACCTTTATAAGTAGCCCAACACGCAGTGACTCGGCCGACACACTTATGCGGCCCCTACTGCAGAAGACCCACAGTGCAGTCCGTACAACACGGCTCTGATCTGTCTACTGGGTAATCTCCTCCGATGTGCTATGGGATTGTGTGCATCTGTGTGCGCGCTGCGCGCACTGCCAGACCCGGAACACTTCTACGGCAGCTGCTGTGCAATAAGCCAGAGCGGTACGTAACACACACTTGTGCGCTGTGTCCCGCATTATTCGTTATCATGTTGATAGGATGTGCACACTGTATGTAGATCATGGGCCATTTATGATTTTACGTTCAAGTGTGTGTCCGCGTAATTGTACTACTATCTGATCGTGCATACGGCGCGTATGTGTAGTGCTGAAGGGACAGCTCATCCAAGATGGAGGGCTGTGAGGCAAGGGCCAATCGTAACGCAGCATCTTCCACCAATGATCGCTGAAGGGGCGCGGTATCACGGAGCATGGGTGACGCCTTAGCCACATTGCAGCTACATCGCCGGGTGTCCAGAGTTCCCTTCTGTAGCTTCTTTACACGCCGATACAGCTCGCTACAATCGGCGATGTAGCCATCTGTTTATGGGCAGTGCACGGATGCAGAGGTATCTGTAGCCGGCTGTGTCGTCCCGTCTTCAGACGCCGCTACTACGGGCGATATTGGCGCGACAAGCTACATTTGTAGCCTGTAGCGGGTTGTATCCATCCTGTTGTGGCGGCGTGTAAAGGTACCATTACAGATATCTACTCCCTTAAATGCATCAAATCGGTCAATATCCTCCCCAGATCATGGTCAGATCACTCGCCAGTCTTGTTTGTAACATCACAGGGATCCCCTCCAATCCGCAGAAACACTTGGAGAGCAAACTCCTTTCTCTTTACTCACCCGCACTACAAAGCAGAAATTGAACAAACCCTAAAATTTTATTTTAACGAAAACGACCTCACTGACACCTCAATCTCGACCATTTGGTCCGCTCACAAAGCTGTTATAAGAGGTCTTCTAATACAATTAAACTCCAGATGCAGAAAGTCCCTGACCTTAGCAACAGATACCCTGATTCAAAAAATTAGAGACCTGGAATTATCAGTAGCAACTCACCCTAATGAATCTACTCTCGAAATTCTCAACTTGAGAATTGAACTTAAATCATTGTTGATCTCTGATTACGATAAAATGATTCGTCTAAACAAGTCTAAATTTTACACTTGCTCGAACAAACCCACCAAACTTTTCGCTACATTTATAAAACACCGCAGAACTAAAACTAACATTTCCCAAGTAAAAAACAATAATGGTATCCCACAAAAACTACCACAACAGATTTCGGACACCTTTGCTGAATATTATAAGTCCCTCTACAACCTGAACCAGACGCACTCAGACCCCACTACCCTCCACTCCAAAATTACCGCCTTTCTCGATTCAGTAGATCTTCCCTCACTCTCTGAAGAAGATGAAAAATTATTGAACTCTCCATTCACTGAAAGAGAAGTTCTAGACACAATTATGTGTTTGAAAAAGCATAAATCCCCTGGACCTGACGGCCTTCAAAACGAATATTACTCCACTTATCAAGAAATATTAGTACCCTACTTAACCAGACTTCTAAATTCCCTCACTGACCCCAAAGCACAACCCCCTAAAGAAATCTTACAGGCCATTATCACCATGATACCCAAAAACAAAGGCAACCCAGAGAACGTATCAAATTTTAGACCCATCTCACTTTTAAATTCAGACCTTAAAATAATTTCCAAAACCATTAACACCAGAATACAGAAGATCACCCCGAAACTAATACACAGCGATCAAGTAGGATTCATCAAAAACAGAGGTTCAGCGGATGCAACCAGAAGAATCATCAACTTAATATCTCATATCGAAAGTCATAAAACCCCTGCAATTATGGTCTCTGTCGACGCTGAAAAGGCATTCGACAGAGTCCATTGGGGCTTTCTCTTCGAATCACTGAAAAAAATTGGCTTTAGGGGTAATATTCTCCACTTAATCCAATCATTGTACTCTTAAGGTGGGGTCACACGTGTCAATCTCACCCGCGATATCGCTCATGCGTCACAGATTATTCGTCGCCTGAGCGATGTGGAATTATCGCGGGTAAGATGTCACACGCGTCAATATCGCTCACATGGACCCAGCGATGCGGTGATGCCGCCATGTTGCGGACGATCCAGCGAGCGATTTTATTTAGTCGCTCGTACGGTGTCGCACAGCAGCGTCTCCAGCGATCTTTCTGTCAATGTGGGCGTTTTTTTTGTGACATCATGGTAGGTAAGCGTACAGTGATTCTTAACACACGCCTAATCTATGCTTGTGGTATGTGATATTGTAGTTCGGTGGCGTAGAGATCGTCATTGCGGAATGCAGAGATCTTTCGTGCGTCATTCCGGCGACGCACAGATCGTTCGTGCGTCATTTTGTAATTGGTAGATGTCCCATGTACCGATTGTGAAGGCCCTAACCATCTACATCCCCTCGCGGAGATCTGGTGGCAGGCACAGAGGAGGCAGGGGGCACAGAATCAGTCATTAGATTTTAGTTTTTTTCCCCGCTTTTATGTACTGTTTTATATACTGTAATCCATACAATGCACTATACTGTTTTACTCTTCGGTCTTCTGGAGCACCTTCACTCTCTTTCTCTCAGCTCCCCTCCCGGTCAGGTTGGACGAGCTCCCACTGGCACCATCGCCGTCAAATTGCCGTCTCTTACCAGATGTTACCCCTCTCCACCCACCAACTGCCTTCTAGATCTTTCCAGTGTCGTTTTCTACTGCTTGTCACGTGTTCTACATCACAAATGTGTGTCCCTCCAGACTTCACTCCCTCCTGGGTGGTCCCCTAAATTCTGTTCTCCATCCATCCCCGCTACCCTGGTTCCTATACTGGGGTGCAGTACTGGGGTGCAGTACCTTTGTTACCCGCTGTGTACCTTGGATACCAGCCGGTTAGCTGAGAAGGCTGGTAAACAAGGTATACATCTGGTATCTAGGCAGCGCGCCTAGCGCCTTACCCTGCATACGAGCCTGTGGAGATAGTGGAAACAATATTTAAATCATTTCCGCGATGTTGCTGGTCCAATAACATTGACATGTGTGACACCGGCTTTAGTAGTTTTCAGATGGACAAACTTACTTTTAATCAAAAGATCTTGGAATAATAATAATTTCCACAAGTAGATGTGATAAAAAAAAACATTTTGTTCCTGTGCTGAGATCTTCTTACACAGTACTCAGCCTAAATACACAAGAAAGACATAAGATCTGATTCCGAATGTGACATATCCACCCTTCATTCACAGGACGCTCATCAGGACGCTCAGACGTTTTCTCAACAATAGTATTTATTACAAAATTACGTGTCTCTCATAGAACAAAACAAGGTGTGGCCAAATACAACAATCGAGCCTGGCTCTACGTGTACAACACTATGGTTCTTATTCCTAAAATGTCATTGCTACCATATGTACAGAAGCAGTTGAAGGTATGACTATGGACCTAAAACTCTGTGTACATCGGAGTAAACTGCTCACCATTGGATCTGGTCTTGACATACAAAGTATATAGTTGTCCCATAAGAATGTGAACACTGTTTTGCACATACAAAGCCTCTGTCAGACACTTTATCTTCTCAAAGGATTGGGCATGCTTGATCATTATCACAATCAGATTGTCGGGGCAGATTAGAAAATGCAGCACCACATCCTCAACTCCTGCCTGTCAGGATATTAGGTCAGCGAGCTCGCTCATACAATTTGGATGACGTCATGTTATAGATCAATTACTATGAAGCCAAAATAAATATCCACAAGGATCAACGTGCATAGATATTCAAAGGACTGAAGAAGAGGAGTAGCGCTGCTGTTTGCCAGGAAAGCCAGAATCTTGTAAAAGTGAGGTGTTTATTCTACGCGTTTCGAGGCTGTCCCAGCCTCTTCCTCAGGAAGACAACACAAAAATTCTTGTGTGGTCCTGAAGAAGAGACTGGTACAGTCTCAAAATGCGTAGAATAAACACCTTCCTTTTACAAGATTCTGGCTTTTCCTTGCAAACAGCAGCACAGGCTACTCCTCATCTTCAGTCCTTTGGATATCTGTGTGTGTCCTATGGCATTTAATCGAATATCACATTCAAGGGTGGTGCAGGGCTCTCAAACTTCAACTGCAACAGATGTTGAGTCAGCATTAGACACAAAAAGCTGTGGATGCCATGAGGTAGGAGTTGGTTCTTAGGGCTTCCGTTCAACAGCCACAGATTACTGACGTGGCCAATAGACCGTGTCCTGAGAATCAATTTACAGCAACTCTAGTAAACATTATTAAATCCTACACTGAGGTGGAGGAAGCCCTTTTGGTTGCCATAATACTATAGCTTATTTACGATGGGAAACAGCTCTTTAAATTCTATCATGTTGTAGACATACTGAAAGGTCACTCAACAAAACCCAAAGAGGAGGAGATGTATATGTATACATCTGATGTGTGCACCCTAGTTAGTACCCTGGATACCTGGATACTAGTGTGGTGGTATGCCCCTAGTCACTGCACTTCTTTAAAACCGTAGAGGCTCGGTATGAAATGACAATGGAGAGTCACGATTTGGTCTTCGGCAATAGGCAATGTTTTTAAAGTGTCTAGAAATTGTAAGAAGTGCTAAAGTGCAGCCAAAGTGCACATAAAACAATGAAACATCAACATTTTGAAAAACAACATACAACTTGTCCACGTCATATGGCGGAGGCCTCCCTAGTCTTCTGCTTCCACATCCACCTGTTTTTCCTTGGCGTCAGCTCCATCCGCAGATATGATGGTGTGGACATTTTCTTTTCCTCCTTGCAGACCAGGATCTTCTTCTTTGACCTGAGGTTTCTCTGACATTGCATTGTTGAAGCAGGAGTCCAATTCTCCTTCCTCCTTCTTTTCATAGAGTTTGGTGGTCAACCCCTCCGCTCAGGTCTTTCTTATAATTTTCCACCGGTTTGATGATATGCGGTGAAGCACAGGTGTTGGTTGAAGAAGTCGAGCTCTGGACAGGGGTCTTGGAGGCTTCAGAGTTTCAGATTCCCTTACATATTCAATCTCCCAGTCTTCATCTTGGGCGCTCGATTCACCAGTTTTGGCGATTGCTTTTTCTCCTTCGCTTGACTTTGACCAGTCCTGAGAAGTCCCAACCTTGGACCAAGATGGAGAAATGCTCTGCCTGTTTTTTGGCTGCTGTTGTAACTTCACAGCTGTTGTAACTCAACAATAAAACATTTTTCAAACCAAAAAATAAGGGAAAAAAATTCCTACAGGCGCTGGGCCTTGACATAAAGGTCAAGGAGACCAGCTATCTCCTGCACCTCTCCACTGAGGTGTGACATCTTCTCCTGTAGCTCCCGTAGCGTAGGTACACCTATTAAGTATAGACAAAAATAACAGTTGGACACTGGGTAACCAATTAAAGGGACATCAATATATAAATATAACATCGTATGTAATTATTATTATTATTATTGTTATTATTTATTTATATAGCGCCATTGGGTTCCATGGCGCTTTACATGAGGATGAGGGAGACAAGAACAAGTACACTAAATCTAGGCGATCAGGACGTACAGGTACAGGAGGGGCAGGGACCCTGTCCACGAGGGCTCACAGTCTATGAGGGGTGGGTTAGGATACAGTAGGATGGGGGAATGTCAGGTATGGGGCGTTCGCCTGGGTCTCATGGCAGGTTGTAGGCTTGACGGAACAAGTGAGTCTTCAGGTGACACTTGAAGCTACTCAGGGTAGGAGAGTGTCTGACGTGTTCGGGTAGGGAGTTCCAGAGTAAGGCAGATGCCCGGGAGAAGTCCTGGACTCGGTTGTGCGAAGCGGTTATGAGGGGGGAGCAGAGGAGGAGTTCTTGGGAGGAGCGGAGGTTGCGTGAGGGTAGGTATCGAGAGACCAGGTCGGAGATGTATGGTGGAGCCAGGTTGTGTACGCCATGGTTAGTGTTTTGAATTGGGATCTCTTGGAGACGGGGAGCCAGTGAAGGGCTTGGCAGATGGGGGAGACAGGGGAGTAGCGGGAGGACATATAGATGAGTCAGGCAGCGGAGTTGAGGATAGACTGGAGAGGTGTGAGGGAGTTAGCCGGGAGGCCATTGAGAAGGAGGTTGCAGTAGTCAAGGCGGGAGATGATAAGAGCATGGATGAGTGTTTTAGCGGTGTCGTGGGTGAGGAAGGAGCGGATCCGTGAGATGTTCTTGAGCTGGAGCCGGAGGGATGTGGTGAGGGCCTCGATGTGGGGTTTGAAGGATAGGGAGGAGTCAAGGATTACCCCGAGGCACTTGGCTTGGGGGACTGGGGAGAGGGCGCAGTCGTTGACGCAGATGTATAGGTTGGCAGGTGGGGTGGAATTTCTTGGGGGGGGAAATTATGAATTCAGTTTTGTCCATGTTGAGTTTAAGGAAGCGAGCAGAGAAGAAGGATAAGATGGCGGAAAGGCATTGAGGGATTTTCGAGAGTAGGGAGGTGATGTCAGGGCCGGACAGGTAGATTTGGGTGTCGTCGGCGTAGAGGTGGTACTGGAGGCCATGGGACTCGATGAGTTGCCCTAGGCCGAGAGTGTAAATGGAGAAAAGTAGGGGTCCCAGGACTGAACCTTGGGGGACTCCGATAGAAAGGGGGTAGGGTGAGGAGGAGGTGTGGGAGTGGGAGACGCTGAAGGTCCGGTCCGCTAGGTATGAGGAGATCCAGGAGAGGGCAAGGTGGGTGATGCCAAGGGATTCCAGGATCCGGAGAAGAAGGGAGTGGTCAACTGTGTCGAAGGCGGCAGACAGGTCAAGGAGTAGCAGGATGGAGTAGTGGTGTTTGTTCTTGGCGGTCAGTAGGTCGTTGGTGACTTTGGTCAGGGCTGTTTCGGTGGAATGGAGGGGTCGGAAGCCGGACTGTAGGCGGTCGAAGTGGGAGCACGAGGAGAGGTAAGAGGACAGTTCGGAGTGGACGTGTTGTTCAAGTAGCTTAGAGGCGAATGGGAGAAGAGATATGGGGCGATAGTTAGAGACAGAGGTAGGGTCAAGTGAGGGTTTTTTTAGGATGGGCGTGATTAGGGCGTGTTTGAAGGCCGAGGGGAAGGTACCAGTGCTAAGTGAAAGATTAAAGAGGTGGGTGAGGGCTGGGATGAAAATGGAGGTGTGGTTGGGAATGAGGTGGGATGGGAGCGGGTCGTGGGCGCTGGTGGTGAGGTGTGATTTTGACAGGAGGGAGGAGAGTTGGTCTTCAGTTATGGGGGGGAAGTGGCTGATGGAGGAGGAGGGCAGTGTAGGTGGGAAGGGGAGGTGTGGGGATAGTGGACCGAAGCTGCTTCTGATCTTGTCGATCTTCTCCTTGAAGAAGGTCGCAAAGTCTTCAGCAGAGATGAGGGGAGAAGGGGGAGGAGCAGGTGGGCGAAGTAAGGAGTTGAAAGTTTTGAAGAGCTGTTTGGGGTTGCGGGACAGAGAGGTTATAAGGGATGAGAAGAACACTTGCTTGGCGGTAGCGAGTGCCATCTTGAAGTCAGTGATGGATTGCTTGAACAGAGCAAAGTGCTCGGGGGTGTGAGACTTTTTCCATCTCCTCTCGGCGACTCTGGATGCCCGTCTCAGGTTTTTAGTGAGGGTGGTGTGCCAGGGTTGCCTGTTAATGCGTGGAGCATGGAGAGTGAGGGGGGCGGCTAGGTCGAGAGCGTTCGTTATGGTGGTGTTGTATAGGGTGGTGGCAATGTCAATGTCGTCAGAGCAGGGTAGGTCGGTGAGAGGGAGGAGTGATTCAGAGAATAAAGGAAGATTAAGATCTTTTAGGTTTCGGCGAGGGTGATCAAGTTTGCAGAGAGGGGGTAGTGTGGCAGGGGAGGAGAGGGCGGAGAAGGTCAAGAGATGGTGGTCGGACAGTGTGAGTACCGAGGTTGTGAGGTTAGAGAGGGAGCAAAGGCGGGTAAAGATGAGGTCAAGCGTGTGGCCTTGTTCATGGGTGGGAGAGGAGGACCATTGGGAGAGCCCTAGGGAAGTGGTCAAGGAAAGAAGGTTGGAGGCGGGTGGGCGGGGAGTGTCAATGGGGATATTGAAGTCGCCCATGATGATGGAGGGGATGTCAGTGGAGAAGAAGTGTAGTAGCCAGGTGGTGAAGTGGTCAAGGAAGGAGGCGGGGGTCCGGGGGGGCGGTAGATGATGGCTATTTGGAGGTTGCAGGGGGAGAAGATTCGGACTGAGTGGGCTTCGAAGGAGGGGACAGTGACGGATCGGGGCTGGGGGATGGGGCTGAAGGTGCAGGAGTTGGACAGCAGTATGCCGACTCCACCGCCGTGTTTGCCAGAGGGACGGGGGGTGTGGGACAGGCTGAGGCCGCCGTAGGATAGTGCAGCAGGGGAGGCCGTGTCGGAGGGGGTGAGCCAGGTCTCAGTGAGGCCAAGGAATGACAGTATGTAATGTGTATATACTTACGTCGACTCTCGTTTGCTCCTTCGGCAACCTGGGCCCATTCCGAAGGGCTCCCCGGTGCATCTTCCGCTGCTGTACAAATCAATAAAGGTAGAAAAAAAAAAATTATTTGTACACCAGCCAGCGTTTGTGGAGTCTGCAAATTGACTTTGCTCAAAGAAAACATGATTTTTGCCACTTACCATTTATTGAACCGTCCCCCTGCCTCCATTCCTCTTGGGGGGAAAACTGCCCTATAGCGGAACCTGGGCTCCATGGTCCGCCACGGTCTGGTGAAGGTTGCTGCGGCGGCGTCTGTCCCTGTGGTGGAGATGGGGGGGGAACCTACGGACTTTGGGCTCGCCGTAAAGGTCGTGAAGCCTGCTGCTGTTGATGAACTAAAAATAACACAAAATTGTTGAAAGGACACCACATACACAATTCTGAAAAAGTCGCCGTCAACGTGACATTGCAGCGATATTGACGCTCACAGCTGCATGCTGTGGTAAAATATTGTAAAATTGAGACATGCCTTATTTTCAGGGGATGCCTTTTATTTACAGGCACATTAAACCCCCTGGCATGCCTTACTTTCGGGGATGGCAGATTACTCACGGCGCTGTCGCTGGATCTGCGCCACCATTTCCTCAATGCGTCCCGGAGTCTTGTAACGCATAGCTCCTATTTTGCCCATTATTTGCTTCGGCGTCCTCTCCACTCCCATGCGCCGACGCAGGACAGTCTGCACTTTCCTCAGACAATGGCGCTTATAAGCGGCTGGATGCTCATGGTGAGCATTGCCCCAGTAGTCCCGCTGGTGCAGGATCTTGACTATTAGTTTCACCTCCCCATCTCCCCAGGGTGCAGCACGTCCTGTCGCCATCACTATCACGATATAAAATGAAAGTGAAACCCAGCGCAGAGCCGTCCCGGCCGCAACGTCATGACGTCACAACGCACGCATGTTTGGCACCAAAATGCATCTCTGTCGCATAATATTTCGACGCAGAAGTGTTTTCGCTAATGCGGTAATATTTCTACGCATGGGAGACAACGCCAATGCGTAAATTTTTCTACACATTGGCGTTTTCGCCAATGCAATACAAACTGGTTGTGTATATGTTGTAATTAAGAATTTGAGGGCGTGGAGGGTTGTATGAGGAATCAGCCGTGCAGGGGCCACTTTTGGCCCCCAAAAAATGTAACCTTGCACACGAAAAACATGACAAATAAACTTGCTTTATTCCAATGGCATTTATTGAGATTCAAGTATGGGGTATGTATCATACAGTTTTGACGTTTCGGCATTGATTCATGCCTTATTCATAAACACGGCAAAAATCGTATAAAAAAATGACAATAATGAATACAGATACATCTACAATCAATAGACACATTAATAATTCATCACATTATTATAGTTTGTATAGTTATTGTAGTTTGGTGGCAGAAATATTTCGTGCGTCATTTTGTAATTGCTGAGATGTCCTATGTACCGATTATGAAGGCCCTCTACGTCCCCTGGTGGAGATCTGGTGGCAGGCACAGAATCAGTTATTTGATTTTTGGGGTTTTTTTCAGCTTTTATATACTGTTTTATATACTGTAATCCTTATATGTGTTACCTTATGAAATAATCAGAGGGGAGATTTTGAAAACTTTTTTTTTCCCTTTTATTGCTAATAAAGTCAAAAAAGTCAAAAACATTTTAAACATTCTCAAGAAGAAAAATTTAGGGGGCGTGTCCTAGCTGAGCATGCTAGCAGACGCTTGATCCAGGAGCTCCTGTTCCCGGGATTGAAAAAGCGGCAATTCCACCGGTCACGCCACTATTCTAACCTCAGTCTCCCCTGGATAATCTTCTTACCATCCCTCTGCCACGATGGGGAAGACGAAAAATCGGCAAGAAGTGCTCCCAAAGAGGGTCTCTGACTTTTTCCCTCCAGGCCGACCCTCATCTGCATCGATTTCCAACATGGCGCCGGCATCTCCTCGAGCCATCAGAGCTTCCCGCCGGGAGCTACTTGTGCAAACCCCCACTGCTGCTTCCCTGCCTCCGGAGACCCCGGTCACTCTTGCACTCATGAGGGAACTGCTGTCGGACCTCCGCGACTCGCTCCAGGATCATATCACCTCAGCACTCGCGGATGTTAGATCTGAGGTGGCGGAGATTGGCGGGAGAACCGACCATATTGAAAACAAAATGACGGAGCTTATCCGCTCGCACAACCACCTACTCGACGAGAATGAACACCTCCACCATGTCACCGGCCTTATTCAAGCGAAAAATTGTGACCTAGAGGATCGGAGCAGACAGAATAACGTCCGCCTCCGAGGGATTCCGGAGTCGGTCCCGGGAGATGACCTCCGAGCTCTACTACAGGACTTCACGAAAGAAGTCCTCCCGGGCCTTCATGAAAGAGACTTGAAAATCGACCGCATTCACCGGATCCCGAAACCTCCGGGACTGAGAGCCGATCTCCCCAGGGACGTTCTCGGCCGCATTCATTTTTATGAGGCGAAGGAGGACTTTCTCAAAGCTTTACGGGCGGCTCCGGAGCTCCCGCCTCGCTTCGTCAACCTAGAGGTATACCCGGACCTGTCTCCAGGGACACTCACTCTCCGCCGAGCATATAAGCCCTATACTACACTACTGCGAGAAGCTGACATTCCCTATCGTTGGGGCCGCCCGACTCGCCTGCTGATCCGGAGAAACGATAAGCTGCATGTTTGCCTCACTCCAACTCGTGCTGCCCAGCTTCTACTCTCCTGGGGCATGAGTCCTCCTCCGGCCACTCAAGATGAACGCCACCCTGCTTTTCCTCGTGATGATTCGCGGGCCGACCTACCTTCTCAGAGCCGCAGGATCGATCCAGAGTGGAAGACTGCTTGACTAGTGCCATGATCGGCGTTGACCTCTTTTCTTTCACTGAACTGCTTTTTTCCCCGTTTGCTGGGGAAAAGCACCCGGGACCACCTTTCTGGACTTGTCATCCGCCTACCAGGTCGTATACTTAACTTATACTTAGCCTATAATCGGCTTATCTTTTCTCCCCTTTAGTATTCAGCTCCTCGGCTGGTTTCTCATCTTCTCTCTAAATCCTCCCTCTCCTATTTCTTCTGCTTTACTCTATAATTTAAGTTACGACCCGTGTAGTGCCGTCCCAGGAGCGATTGCACTCCCGTCACACCTGACCTGACTGCATCGCTCCAAATACCTTGGACGGCTGTCCGAGTGTATTATTATGCTCAAGATGATTTTATTTTCCCTTTTTTCTATTTTTTCCTTCTGGTTCACTCTCACTATCCCCTTTGATCCTTGGGATTATGTGAGACCAGGGCGGACCTTTTTCTCCCCCCTGCAACTGTTCAGGTTATGTTGTTTATTACTATGTTGTTCCCCCACTCTGCTCCCCTCCCCTCCCCCCAAGTGTGCAACTGGTCCCCCTATCGGTATACTGATACCAGGTATCCCTACCACGTGGTATAATTACACCCTACAATGCCTATATCCATCCTAAGCTTAAATGTGAACGGCTTAAACTCGCCATACAAGCGTTCATTTTTATTCTCCCAGCTACGCAAAGCACGCCCGGACGTAGTCTTCTTGCAAGAGACGCATCTCTTGGCGGGAGATAACCCTCGTGTCTCCCCCATCCGTTTCCCGCACAGATTTTACGCTAATGCAGCAACCAAACAAGCTGGGGTGGCGGTCTTCATTAGCGGCGACCTTGCGTTTGAGTTAGTCTCGTCTCTCCCAGACCCCGAAGGTCGCTATCTGCTAGTGAATTGCCGTCTGAATGATGTCTTATACTCCCTCTTGGTGCTGTATGCCCCCAATGTCCGCCCAGCCACTTTTCTTAGATCCACTCTGGAACACTTGATCCCGGAAATGAAGGGTCATAAAGTTGTGGCAGGAGATCTAAATGCTCCGCTCTTCAGGGCACTTGACTGTTCCTCCTCCGCGTCTTATAGATCGGACCTGGGACATTTGACCTCATCCTTCCACCTCCATGACATCTGGCGGTACCTGCACAGCACTGAGAGGGACTATACTTTTTTCTCTCCAAGACATCGATCGTTCAGCCGCATTGATTATATACTAGTAGGCGATTCCCTCCTACCCCTATGTACGGCAGCCTCCATCGGCACAGCGTCGTGGTCTGACCACGCTCCAATCACTCTAAACATCTCTGACTCCTCTCCGAGACCCCCACTGGCCCCATGGAGGCTTAATGAAACCCTCCTACTCTCTGACAGCAACATCCAGGCTTTAAAATCTTTACTCCTTGAATTCTTCTCCTTTAATACCTGCCCGGACTCCCCTCCAGACACGATTTGGTTTGCCCATAAAGCTGTAATGAGGGGCCACCTCATCAAATTAGCCTCATTGACCAAGAAACGGTATACAGCGGCTCTGGACTCCCTATTGGATGAAGTTAAGGCTCTTGAAACAACCTGTGCCACCTCCCCGTCCACATCCCACTTTGCTGACCTCTCTACCGCCAGAAATCGACTGCGGGCTCTTCTACTCACTAAAGTCGAATTTCAACTTAAGAAATCTAGGGCCCGATTTTATGGCATGGGTGATAGAGCTGGAACCCTGCTAGCGCGACGCGTAAAGAAAGCCGAGGTACGCTCTAGGATTTCCCAGATTTCCTCTGCGCGAGGTCCCCCCATCCGCAACCCCATTCATATTGCGGACCGCTTCCGAGAATATTATGAGGAACTCTACAACCTTGCATCATCTCAACAAACACCACAACCGACGATGTCCTCAATCTCCTCCTTTCTTGATCGAGCTAATCTCCCCTCCCTTTCTTCAGATCAGCTTTCCTTCCTGAATAGTCCTCTAACCCTCCAGGAAATCACTGCGTCCATACGCTCGGCAAAAAAATCATCGGCTCCTGGCCCTGATGGTTTTTCTTACCGCTATTACTCCACCTTTGCTCACACTCTAGCGCCCCACCTTTTATCTCTTTTCCAACATTGGCAGGAGAGAGGCACCATCAAACCTGAAGGCTTACAAGCCTCAATCTCAACCCTTCTGAAACCTGGGAAGCCTCCCTCTGACCCTGGGAGCTACAGGCCGATAGCGCTGTTGAACTGCGACCTAAAAATATACTCCAAATTGCTAGCGGACCGTCTCAAGCTCGTTCTTCCGTCCTTGATCGCCCCGGACCAAGTTGGATTTATTCCAGGCCGTCAGGCGAGAGATGCCACAAGGCGGGTTATCAATCTCCTTGAAATCCTCGAAGGAAGGAAGGTCCCCGGTGTACTACTCTCTTTAGATGCGGAAAAAGCCTTTGACCGCGTACACTGGGGTTATTTAGCGGCAGTCTTGGACAAATACGCTTTCTCTGGTAATATTAAATCAGCCGTAATGGCACTATATTCAGCTCCTTGCGCCTTCGTCAGAGCAGGAGGGTTTGCCTCCGCGGAATTTCATATTACCAATGGAACCAGGCAGGGCTGCCCTCTTTCTCCCTTAATCTTCGCCCTTGCGATGGAACTGCTGGCCGCAGTTATACGCGCTCATCCACATGTCACGGGTATCACAGTGGGTCCCGTAGACCACAAGATCAGTTTATATGCAGATGATGTGCTTCTCTCCTACACTAATCCCTCTACCTCACTACCTGCTATCCTTTCTATCCTCACAGATTTTTCTCACGCATCATATTATAAGCTCAATCTCTCCAAATCTACAGTCTTCCCCGTACACATTTCTGAGAACGCTCAACAAGATCTAGCCTCCAGATTTCCCTTCAAATGGGCCCCGCAGGGCTTTACCTACCTGGGTATCCAGATCACCCCATTAAAAGACTTAATACGACGCAACTGCGACCTCCTACTGGCTTCTCTGCGGACGGCAAGCTCAGACTACACCACTCACCAACTCTCTTGGGTGGCACGTATTCAAACCGTCAAAATGATGCTCCTTCCAAAGATTCTCTATGTCCTGCGTTGTATCCCTCTATCCTTCCCGAAACGCTGCCTCTTGCTCTTCCAATCTTCCCTCACCCGCTTCATATGGAATCACAAAGTACCTCGTGTCGCTCTTTCCTCCCTCTCCCTCCCATACAAGGAGGGGGGATTTGGAGTCCCAGAAATTGCATCGTACTATGCGGCCCTATCACTTGATATTGCAAGAATATGGTGGGCTGAATCACCATGGCCTCTCTGGCTTCAGATTGAAGCGTTCTTTGCCCCCTCTCAATCCCCTCGCCTTTTACTCCAAATGAACTTACTGAAGCGTCACGTTCCAACTGCTTCATTACGCTCTATTTCCTGTGTTTTGGAGGTGTGGAGGCGGTACACGACGTCGCACTTCTCCTTCCTATACCGTTATATCTCTCTCAAAGCAGTCTCTTCTGTAATGGGTGACATCTCCTTTACATCGTGGGGAGATGGAGAGACATTAGATCTGAAATCAGTATTAAGTGATAATCGGCTTCTTCCCTTTGCGTCTCTCTCTGCAAAACTCAACCTCCCCCTACAGCTCTCTTCTCCTATCTGCGTCTCAAACACTTTCTTGCTACCATAACGTTCCCCACATTTGACATCTTGAAAGTCTCGTTCCAACTTCAATCCTTGTTTAAACGCACTGGGCCGGTGGGTAACGGGGTTTCCATTATTTATAAGGCCCTCCTTCTGCCCCGCACTGAAAACAAACTTCCCTATATGTCCAAGTGGGAGTCCAGACTCGGGTTCACTGCCACCGTGGATCAATGGTATAAGGCTTCGGGACATGCTGCGAAGTATTCCAGCTGCATTAATCATCTGGAACAGGCAAAAAAGTTGATGTTTAACTGGTACCTCACCCCCTCCCGTATTGCCAAATTTCACAAAATCCGTCCATCCCCATCTCCTTACTGCTGGAGAGGCTGCTCTGTCGAAGGATCCGAACCACATATATGGTGGTCTTGCTCCCTCATAGCGCCCTTTTGGCGTTCAGTCTCTGATTTATTGCGCTCTCTAACAGGACTTCCTATCGACCTCTCCGCTCCACTAGCACTTCTAGGCATTGATCTCGATTCTTTTCCCACGCCTTTGAGACCAATTGTGACAAACGTTTTAATTGCCGCTCGGCTCACGGTCGCCGCTCATTGGAGATCTGCCACCCTCCCATCGTTTTCAGAGTTGATTACAAGAATAAATTTGCATTATGCCCATGAACTCTACCTGGCACACTCACTGCATCGCAAGCGAAGAATTCTAAATTGGTGGGACCCTTGGATATCCTCCGCCCATAACACTGTCCCCTCACCACCCTCCTGACCATACTGATTATAATGTCTCAGACCTTGGTATCTCTCTGTTGTATTACTGCACACACTCCCCCCCCCCCTTACCCACCCCCCCTCCCCCTCCTTCCCCCCCCTCCCCCCTTTCCACTCCCTTGCATTTATTACCTCCTTTTTTTTATGTCTATTTGTCGGTAGTATGTAACCTCTTGGAATTCACCCATATCTGTACCCTGTTTTGAAAACCTAATAAAAATTCATTGGTTTAAAAAAAAGAAGAAAAATTTACAGTCTCAAAAAAGTGTCAAGTTACATTTGTAGACAACATGAGTGTACAATACATTTGGAGCAATATATAGCCGTATTATTTCTTACAATGTTATGATACTAATATCAATGCAGTACATCTCCGTATAATTAATATCAATAATGCTAAAATAGCGATTGATAATATTGAGTCATAAAGACTACAAAAAGACAGGCTACAAAATGCTCGTCTGCCAGCTCACGGCACCTGGGCCATTAAAGTATTCTTTGTATGTGTCCCGATTTGCCTTGGCCTCCTGCCGGGTGCGACCATGACTCAAAATAGCTTGAAGCGGTGCAACATCTGGCTCTTCCGCCCGCCAACCCCCCATCACCAGTTCACCATTTGTCGGGTCGATATAGTCTGCAAAACTGGGAGGGATGTATGAATTGCCATCCCTACGGCGAAGGAAGTTGTGGAGAACACAGCATGCCAAGACTATCATGTCTATGGAATCCAATTTCATTTTTATGGCAGTGTGGAAAATACGAAACCTGTTGGCCATAATCCCGAAAGCATTCTCCACTACTCGGCGTGCTCTGGATTGGCGGTAGTTAAAAATCCTTTGGCTCGGTGTCACACTCTTATGGGGATATGGCCTCAGTAGGTTAGCATGTAGAGGGAAAGCTTCATCCGCAACAAATACATAGTTCATGTTGTTCTTGGTCACTGCATTTGGCGGCAAGTTCAGACTTCCATTTTTAAGTTTTTCGCCAAACTTGGTTTGGTCTAAAACACCACCATCGGAGACCCGGCCATTCATTCCTACGTTAACAAAAATGAATTCATAATTGGCATTTACCAAGGCCATCATTATAATACTGAAGTATCCTTTATAATTGTAGAAGAATGAGCCGCTGTTGGGGGGTTGAGTTATGCGGACATGCTTCCCGTCCAAGGCACCCCCACAGTTTGGAAACTGCCACTTTGCTTCGAATTGAGAGGAAATATTAAGCCAATCCTCGTGTGTTTTTGGGAATGACATGTGGGTAGGCATCAGACACCGCACTATTGCCTCACACGTTTCGGGTATCAGGACGCTGAGGAGTGGTCGAGAGATGGCAGAAGTGTATTGTAGGTCCTTCATTGTACGCCCAGTTGCAAGGAATCGTAGTGTAACTGCCAGCCGTTCCTCGGTTGTTACTGCTGCACGCATAACAGTGTTCTTGCGCCGAATAAAAGGGGTCACAGCCTCTAACAGAAAATCGAAGCACTGAGGTGACATTCTGACATAATTCCTAAAGTCATCGGGGCTCCTCTGTTTGAGGTGTTGGAGAAAACGCATGTGTGTCTGATCTTCATTTCGACTGAGCCACTTCCTAGCCCAGACGCGTCTTGGTTTTCTTATACGGGACTCCAGCCTCTGCTTCTCCAGCCTCTCCTCCTCCGCCCTTGCAGCCGCCGCAATAATAAAGATAGTCGCCACAGCTTCACTCTCTGCTGGATCCATGGTGTACAATCTGTCACAATTCAATCATAAAAAAAAAAACAGTATTATTTATTATGGTATTATTTATAGGTAGTAAAAGGTACTCTATAGATTAGCGTGTACAAGGTTATTGTTAAACAACCCTTACCTCACAAAACTTGTCTTGATAAAAGATGAGAACAACGCTGATGCGAATAGCAATATGTCGTTATCGCGTCCAAAAAACAACGCTCTTTATGTGTTGTGTACATATAAATGTACTGTGGAAGTGGTTTTGTCGCGGCGTTGTTCTTTGTTCGCAACGTGGTGCGTGGTGATTGGTTAGTACCGGCGTCGTAATAATGACGCAACGTCTTGACGTTTTCTTTAGCAAGCGTCGTGGAGTTCATTGATTGGCCTACACAA
Source organism: Allobates femoralis (assembly GCA_033576535.1). Lineage (NCBI taxonomy): Eukaryota > Metazoa > Chordata > Amphibia > Anura > Aromobatidae > Allobates > Allobates femoralis. The sequence continues at coordinate 37,862 of JARQOC010000636.1, read as the reverse complement.
GGTGGCAGGCGTCGTGGTGGCCATTTATTGGTTACACAGAGCCACGTCATCGGCTGAACCGCAGCATCGCACTATAATAAGTGAAGTCACATCCTGTCCTCCATTTTGTGTAGGAGCTGCTCGTGGCAAATTTTTTCCTTCACTTCTGCGTCTTTCTTTTGCTGTTGGCGATTTTTTTTTTTCAGCATCTCTCCCAATTCCTGATTGAAGGTACGTGTATGATGTATACCCTATCCATTTTTTACAAAGTGTGGCTAAATGCTAGGCCATTTTTATAACGTTTTTGATTCATTGGTTTGCATTGTATGGGGCTTCAGTGGTTAGCATTGTATACGGTGGGTGGCTCAATGGTTAACATTGTATACGCTGGTTGGCTCATTGTTTAGCCTTGTATACGGTATATGAAATATTCGGTGTAAAATATCTTTGCATTCTGTTTCCTTTGGTTCCACAGAGCCACGCCTTTCACATCCTGTCTGCCATCTTGTGTGGTAGTTGCTGTGGCCGATATTTCAGCATCTCTCGCAAGTAATGATTGAAGGTACGTGTATAATTTACCCTATCTGTTTTTTACAAAATGTGGGTAAATGCTAGGCCAGTTGTATTACGTTTTTTATGTCATGGTGACTCATTGGTTTACATTGTATGGCGCTTCAATGGTTAACATTGTATACGCTGCATGGCTCATTGTTTAGCCTTGTATACGGTATATCAAATATACGGTGTAAAATATCTTTGCATTCTGTTTCCTTTGTTTACACACAGCCACGCCTTTCACATCCTGTCTGCCATCTTGTGTGGTACTTGCTGTGGCCGATATTTCAGCATCTCTCCCAATTCCTGATTGAAGGTACGTGTATGATTTACCCTATCCATTTTTTACAAAAGTGTGGCTAAATGCTAGGCCATTTTTCAAACGTTTTTTATTCATTGGTTTGCATTGTATGGGGCTCCAGTGGTTAGCATTGTATACGGTGGGTGGCTCAATGGTTAACATGGTTTTTGGTAGGACACAATCATAAGCACAATCCTTGTTATGAGGCACATGGCACTGTGTAGCTATATCTTTAAATTTTATGTTCCTATGACTGAATTTTCACTTTTTATATTTTTTTTCTTTTTTAGATTATGGCTGTAAACAAAGAGTTTATGAGATCTTTTATTGCGATGTATGAGGAACATCCTTGTCTCTGGCTTGTTCGCAGTCCAGACTACAGCGACAAGGATAAAAAACGAGCAGCTTATAATAAACTAGTTGTGTTGACACAACAGCACCACCCTGACCAGACCATTGATATAAAAGATGTAAAGTTGCAGATCAGATCAATCCATACAGTGTACAAAAAAGAATTGAAAAAGGTCAATGAATCCAAACGCTCGGGCAATGGCACTGATCAAGTGTACACACCAAAGTTGTGGTACTTTGACCTGCTTCATTTTACGTTGGACCAGCAGACTCCCAGGACCATGGCCTTGAGTGAAGATTTCGCTGAAACCACACCCCCGGCATGCGAAGAACCAGCGGCCCCTGTTGATGTAAGTACTGTTACTTGTCATCGTTAAATTGCAATAGCAGATCTATTGTTTATATCCAAAAAAACAGTGTCCCTTGTAAAATGAATTATTTTAGATTTACTTTTGTATTGCTTAATATTTTCACTTTATATCACCAACTTCGCACTGTTTATCAGCTATATACCTCAATCTGCTGGATAACTGCTCTTTTCTATGCCTAGACTGTATGTAAATTTCGAACCTCGTATCTGTTTGTGGGCAAGTGTTTTAATGTATATATTTTTCCAACAGGACCCTCAAGAGGGATCAAGTGCTTTGTCCTCTATTAACAATGACGACTCTTTAGTGGACAACTCTCTATTGGAGGCGTCAACAGAGGGCACAGAGACACCGTCACAACCTGCGGATACACGTAGGCGAATCAATAATCGTAAAAGAAAGGCACCAGAAGCAGGACCAGGACCTCAATCTGGTGAAATACTGGCAGTGGCTAATCAATTTTTACTCCGGCATGAAAAGGAACCAAAGTTTGCACTAGCCATGCAGGTGAACAAGAGAATGGCGTTAATGACACGGGATCAACGACGCTATGCGGACAGGGTAGTTCTGCAATTCTTAGATGATATCATAGATGGGAGACATCCTATCCCATCTATGGTGCATTCTCCAATTGCAGAAAGACCAGTCTCCCACTACCCCTGGCCTACAAACTTTGTGTCACCTGTGACTTCATCAGTTCATAGACATGAGATCCACCCACAACTTTTCCATCAACATGCCTCCAACCTCCATTCTATGGGTGATATGGGGCAGGACGGTTCGGAAAACCCTGCTGGACATTACATGCCGGATGGTCTCCACTACACAGTACTGTAGTTGTTGATACAGAGTGCACTTTTTTTTTGGTCATGGTTTGTTGTTTTGTGCAGGTGGACTACTAATTCTGTTTACACAATATGTTATATGTTAATATGCACTTTTGAATATTCTATTTTTTACATTATGTGAATTCAAATAAATTTATTTTTATTGACACACTTGTATGGCTTCAATAAAATGTCTGTTTGCTTTGTGGGAGAATCCCTTTTCAGACACTCACGACTGCACTTCAATGTTCGTCACAAAACCCGTTGTGATGTTCAAGGAATCCGACCAATGATCGTGATCGCTGGAACATCGCTATGTGACACCTCGAAAAATGAGTGCTATAACTGTTGCTTAAAAAAAAAAATTCACTTACATTTTGCGTTTGTGGAAACGTATTTTTTTTTTACTAAACAAATAACAATTTGCAAACATTTGCACCAATGTTGACTGTTGTACAGTCACATTAAAATGTTTCACAGCACACACAGCATTAATAAAATATAAACAAACAAAAAAAACTAGTCCTCAGTGTGCCCGCGGGGTGGGTTCCTCATCAACCACCTAATTAATTCCCCTTGGCGGCTCACCTCCCGTGCCAGCCTCCTGTTCTCAGCCTCGAGGTACAGCAGTGATGGTTGCACTGATGGTTGTGCTGGATCATCTGGCAAGTCATCAGATTGAGGGGAAGGTGAGTGACTGCGAGACGGTGGCCTAACAGGTGGGGAGGACAGTGATGTTGCCTGTTCCCGTGCAGGTGCTGGAGGGTTCCCTTCATCAGGTTTTCCCCCACTTGCAGAAGAAGCAGCGGAGGTCGATGCAGACGGTGCCTCTTCCAGTGCAGGTGGTGGAGGGTTCCCGCCATCAGGATTTCCCACGCTTGCTGGTGAAGCAGCGAAGGGTGATGCAGACGGTGCCTGTTCTCGTGCAGGGATTCCCTCATCAGCGGATGAGGATGGTGATGTTGGTGGTACTACTGGTACTACTGGTACCAGTGCAAGCACAGCAGCACGGCTGGCAGCAGCACGCCTGGCAGCATCTGGAAAGGAAAGGGGAAAAAAATGACAGCAAGTCCATACATACGTAATACACGAGTTTTGCTGCACGTATCAAAATGAGGAACCTAGAAGCTATAATCTAAAAAGCCGATGCTATTTTACAAAGCGTTTGTACACCAACCTATCTTGCGTCTTTAGAGCACAGAGCAAATAAGTTTAATAAAGACCCACCAAGGGTATTAACAAGGTGAAGGAGATATGAAGGTCATAGGGACATGACAAACTGATAACTATAGGAACGGTAATAAATATATGGTAGTACAAAAAATTAAATACGAGTATGTAATAAAAACTGTTATATTTTTGGATCAAGAATCTTCATTTGGGTTCGTGCAGCACAAGATAATAAAAGGGATTTTCCTTCAGACAGTAATAATCTAGGAATCTATAGTGGCACCCCTATGGCAAGGTGCCACAGGGGGTACAGCACCCAAACATGAAGGTGTAGTACCTCCATAGTCAAAGGTAGAAGGGTGAGGGGGAAGCTGGAACAGCATACTCTGTGTACAATAACTACAAGCCCATTGACACCCTAGCACCAGGTACTAAATATGCAGTAGGTCACAAGGGGGTGGAGCATAGATGAACAGGAAATTTGATGTCAGTACACAGTTGACAACAGTCATAAGATAAGAAAAGTGTAAAGGGGGCGTACACTGTTGACACTGCCCCTCTGACACACGGGTACGACCCATGACGTTGTAGAATGTCATGACGTTCCACAATACCTTCATTACAATACAATACCATCATTAAAGCCCGGGATCCGAGTTCACATTCCCCTTGTGTCATTACTCACCACGTTGCCGGCGGATCTGCAGACGAATGCTTTCAATCCGGTCCGGGGTCTTGTACCTCAGATCGGCAATTTTTCGCCGGATCTGCTGCCATGTCCTCTCCATCCCGAGGCGACTCCACAGCAGAAGTCGCACCTGTTAAAAAATTATAAAAATTAAATAAATGTCACAACCTAGCAGTGCCCTATCTAAATAGACCCCCTCCTGCTGGCACAGCAGCTCCCAGCACTGGTGGTATACAGGAGGCCCCCATATGACCATGTGACCGGCTGGTCGTAGCAGCGATAACGTCATGCCGCTGCGCCAGTCACAGCACTAGAAACACGGGATACAGCGAGTACGGGAGGACGGAGGACCCGCGGTGACTGCAAGAAGACACAGCAGGTCGAGATAAGTGCAGCGGCAGCAGGGGGGCCTCTGTACAATATGGGTGGCGGTGTGCCAGCAGGAGGGGGTCTGTATACGACACTGCTGGGGGCTGTTGTATACCACACTATATATATATGGTACCTTGCGCAACACCGCCCTTTTGTGCTGCATTGGATGTGCGTGCCGATAATTGCACCAATAGTCCCGCCTGTCAAGGACTCTGATGAGGAGGAACACCTCTGCATCCCCCCAGGGACGAGCACGCCTAGGAGGAGCCGCCATAGTGATATATGATGCCTCAAAAAAAACGCCGGGAAGACAGCAACAGGCGACGTGCATGCGTAATTATTTACGCCTGCGATTTATTTGTGACGCATCCACGATTCAAATCACACGGCATCAACTACAGTGCAGGCATCGTTCGGGCGTGCAATGTACATACCCTACTGCCATTTACGTTGACAGAGTATCGTTTAAAGCACTAATTAATTTCCTCCAATCGGTGCGGACGAGGCGAGGCCAAGGAAATCGCCAAGGTCCGCCCATGTCAATCTTTCTAGAATCGCTGAGCGCAAAATTACGTCGCTGAGCTCATGTCACACACAGCGACGCTCACGCTCAATCGCCAAGTTTATGGTCTGGACCAAAAACTTGCAATCTGCGATCAAGCGACAAATCGCTGGTCGCATCGCGGTGTCACACGCTACGATGTCGCTCCTACGTCATCTGACCGACGAATAATCTGTGACGCATGAGCGATATCGCGGGCGAGATTGACACGTGTGAGCCCACCTTAAAGCTTTGGGACTAAAGCGAACCACAGTGAGAGCCATTATTTACAAATGGCAAAATATGGAACAATGGAAGACCATTACAGCAGTAGCCAGCTGACCAAATACAACCCAAAGAGCACAGTGACGACTCATTCAAGAGGTAACAAAAGACCCCACAAGAACATCCAAAGATTTGCAGGCCTCACTTGCCCCAGTTAAGGTCAGTGTTTATGATTCCACAATAACAAAGAGACTAGAGAAAAACGGCTTTTGCTTTTATTAACAAGTAAAGAAACTATCAAAACCAAATAATTCATTGTTATTACATAAAACAAATACAGACAAGATTTCAAGTGTTACTCATAGATATGACATGTAGAAAAGAAAACATAAAGTCACTACACTAATCAAATAAATAAAATGAAACTATGTACAATGACATGACAATTAGTGAAAATACTTCGGACAATCATGCAATCCTCTCAATAAGTCAGAAAAAAATTAAATAAATAATCAATTTAAATAAAACATTAAGTAATATCAAACACTAGATTAGGAGAATACAATGAAACCCACCTTCACCATTTTATCATATATTTACGTTGCATATCATTCCTCATAGCGTAAATAAATTCAAATAGATTATGCATAGCTAACATATCCATTAGGGTCTCTATAGAAGGCATCCTACAATCCTCCACATAAAAGCCAGAGTATTTTTAACCACTAAAAGAATATGCATAATTAATAAACACTGAGGCTGGCTTCACATCATGGTAAGGTCCAGTCCGGGGCTGTCCGGTGTAAACCAGACAGCCCCGGACCGGTTTTTGGCCCCATAGTAGCCTATGGGGCCCGATGGCAGCTCTCTGCCATCTGGTTTCCATCTCTGCGGGGGAATCCGGGAGAATTCAGATTATTCTCACCAGACACAAAAATGTTGATTGCAACGTTATTGTGTCCGGGGAGAAAAATCACCCCAAAAAGCCAGATCCCGGATTCTCCCGGATCCAGGGCAATCCGGTTCTCCCTAATATGGGAGCCTATGGGGTCGGATTGCCCCGGTCCGGGCAAATCCGGGAACCGGCGGCTGCACGCCGCTGTTGTCTCAGGACCACGGCTAGCCGCGATCTTGAAAAATCAGCAGCTGCGGCTGCAATTACAGCCATCCGGCTGCACACAGGACCGGAGGGCACATTTGGCCGGTTCATGCCTGACAGCCCCGGACTGGACTGCGCCGTGGTGTGAAGCCAGCCTTACTTTTAGGAAAGTCACAAACTCCCATCAATAAAACTTCAAAAACAAACGTCAATGTTATGTTGAGATCTAGAACTACAATAACTGAAGACTGGACATCTAACCAAAATCGAGTTAAAACAGGACAAGACCAAAAGTTTTGTTTGATGGAACCTACAGAACCGCAGTTCCTCCAGCATGAATTGCTATTACTTGGATCAATAGTGTGAAGCCTCTGCAGGGTAAAGTACCACTTTGTAAAAGGTTTATATTGTGTTTCCGACAGGGACGTACACGGAACAGAGGAATATAAATTTTGTAAAATAATTGAAAACTGTTCATGTAATGTTCCACGATCTATTTCCTATTGACCTTCCCAGGTATTCAAAAATGTACTATTATCAAAAAGAACATCTTTATTAAAAATATGATAAAAACTACCAGTCTTCCAAATTAATTCATTTCCGATCTGACGAAGTAAGGTGTTAACATTATTAGGCAGGGAAAAGGCCAAGTAGGGCAAACAGATGATAACATATGGCTCCAGATCTGTGTCAATGTACGCCAAGCTTTCATTGTTGCTTTCAATGATTCAATTACCAGGAGGCATTTTTTGGAAAGGAGGATGTAAGAGGCAATAAATGTTGTGGGAGTCAAATTACCCATAAAGGATCTTTCAATGTTAACCCATGAAGGGGAGTCCCGAGTATACCACCATCTTCCACTCTTGTTAACCAATGTGGCGAGATAATAAGCCTTCAGATTGGGAACACCTAAACCCCCCCTCTTCTTGTTCTATTCCAATGTAATCTTAGCAATCCTGGGGGCTTTATTGTCATGCTGGGTGTAGGGAGACAACCAGCGCGGGATGACGACAGGGAGGGGGAAAGGAGTCCCTGATGCTAAGGGCAAAAAGGGGGAATGATGACCCCCTAGAACAACTAGCGCTGACACCTGGCTCCCCTAACGTCCCTATACAATCTCCGCAACTGTCGCCGCCAAGATACCTATTCCCTGACTGTCCCTAGACTACCACTACACCACTACACAGGGCTCAGAGCGGGTGATCACTAGTCTGCCCGGCTAGCAACTAAAAGGAACACACCAGGGAACAACAAAGAGGGAAAAGATGCACTTAGCTTGTGCAGATCCAACAGCAAACCAACAGTCTCCAGGAAAGGCTGCTTAGAGCTCTGATGCAATCAGGATCACCTGAACAGCTATCACCAGCAGTGCATTCTGGGAGTCAACGGAATATATACACAGCTCAAGGGTTCAGCTCGGTCCTAGGGACCTCCATCTTTCACTAAAAGGGAAATGCCTTAGGATGTGGACTGTTTGGCCAAACGCTGGGACCTTCTGCGAGTGACCTCTACATTCTCATCCGGGCCTCCTGACACACCCGTGACATTCACCTTGTCATATAAATCTTGATAATTGTGTCTGCAAATTTTGGAAGTATTTTTGCTTAATTAAAACAGGGAGGGATCTAAAAATATAAAGTAGTTTTGGCAGAATTATCATTTTGTAAGAGGTGATGCGACCTGACCAGGAAATCTCAAAATTGGATGAAAAACTAATATCTTTCAAAATCTTTTTAAGAATTTCAGATATATTTTCTTCACTTTATTATGCAAAGGATTAGTAATCGTAATTCCCAATTAAGAATAAGCTGTGTGGAACTACAAATCCTTAAAGGGATCCTGTCACCCCCAAAACACCTCTAAAGATATTAAAAGCTGTCCCTAGAGCATAGTAACACTTACCCTACACTCCTTTTAGCTCCTAAAAGCATCTAGTGAGAATGAAGATGCATAGTCACCCAGCCAGGCCCTCCCTCTTCATGATAACACGCCTCAATAGGCATGATCTTTATCTCTGATTCAAATGCGCTGCCTCCCTGCTCTGTTATGCGTCGGCCGTGCTGCAGTGGGGCTGTGTGACGCGAATCGCGTCATTTCCGGCGCCGGGTGACGTATTACACCCGCGCCGCTCTGTTTGCTTCAAGCCCCACACTGCGCATGCGTGCCGCGTCACATAGCCCCACTGCAGCACGGCCGACGCATAACAGAGCGGGGAGGCAGCGCATTTGAATCAGAGATAAAGATCACGCCTATTGAGGCGCGTTATCATGAAGAGGGAGGGCCTGGCTGGGTGACTATGCATACAATAGTCACTAATTATAATCACTAATGAGGTACTGTAATAACGTTTATCTTCATTCTCAGTAGATGCTTTTAGGAGCTAAAAGGAGTGTAGGGTAAGTGTTACTATGCTCTAGGGACAGCTTTTAATAGCTTTAGAGGTGTTTTGGGGGTGACAGGATCCCTTTAATTTACAGCAAGTTCACATTACAGAAAACAACTGCCTCTGGGATACATAGCGGTCATTTTATAACACAGCTGGTTGCACATTACAACTTTCACAATTTAGTGCCTTTCACACGGCACTAGAGGGTGTTTTTAGCCTTATTTTACCTAATACATAATTTAAAAAAAAGGTGTGGGGCCCCCTCTTTTTTATAACCAACCAGGATAAAGCAAACAGCTGTGTATCATCTGGCTGGGAAAGAAAATGGTTATTTGATCCATGCCCAGTCTTACAAATATCAGCCTAAAGCCACCCCAGACTTAGTGAGTCCCATTAGATGCATCAATTCTGGAGCTTTGTTCAGCTCTTCCTGATTGCCCTGGTTCGGTGGCAATTGAGGTAATAATTTTAGCCTGATGCAGCTGTATAATGTCAGCTGGCATCAAGCTCAGGAGTTAGTAATGGATAGGTATCAATCAGACATCTCCATTACTAACCCAAAAAGTATAAAGAGAGAAAAACTCACACACAGAAAAAAGGAGAATTTTGTGTACTCACCGTAAATTCCTTTTCTCTTAGCCTCTAATTGGGGGACACAGGACCGTGGGTGTTATGCTGCTGTCCACTAGGAGGCGACACTAAGCAGATCTGCAAAAGAGTTAAGTGGCTCCTCCTCTACAGCATATACAGCCTAGAGCAGGAAGTGCTTCTCCAGTTTTGTGCTAAAGCAGTAGGAGAATTAACAGAAGAAAGACAAGAATCACAGTAAAATAAGGCCTGTTAAGTAAACAGGCAGCCACATAATAACAGTAAGGTAAAACGTGTAACCGAACAGGCAACTACGTAATAACAGTATAAGCAGGCCTGTAAAATAAACAGGCAACTATATAACCTCTCAGGAGTAAGATGAGAACCTAGTAACGGCCCGAAACAGGCAACAGGGTGGGTGCTGTGTCCCCCAATTAGAGGCTAAGAGAAAAGGAATTTACGGTGAGTATACAAAATTCTCCTTTTCTCCTTCGCCTCATTGGGGGACACAGGACCGTGGGACGTCCTAAAGCAGTCCCTGGGTGGGAACAGCAATGGAAAATCACTACTGATAAAAATAACAATGCACCTACAGGTGGGCTACTGCCGCCTGGAGGGTACGGTGTCCCAGACTGCATTTGCCGAGGACTGAGGGCACTAAAGCGCTTGGTAAGCCTGTGCATGCTGACCGCGTGACTACCTTACACACTTGTTGTGCTAACTCCTGGTGCCTAATAGCTCAGAAGCCCAGTAGGTTTCGGTGGTCATAGTAGAATGTGCTGTGCCCGCAGCCGGAAAGGATACAGCACCATGGAAGAATGGTTCTGTATAAATAAATAATAAGTATAAGAATAATAACATTAATGATATATGTATGTATTTTTTTTTTTTCTTGTAATAATGTAATAAGCACCCTGGAAGGTGGATTTAAGCCATCTGATCAAAGTATCTGTAGAGCCCGGATTGCCTGCTGCGTTATCCTTCTGGGAGAAGAAAAAGAGGTTTCTAAAGGAAACTGTTCTGGGCGAGGATATGTGCAGGGCTCTGACGGAGCTCTAGAAACGTCGAGCCTTCTGGCCCGATGAACTGGCGGGACTTAGCACCGTCAGAAATATATATTCAGGTAGGCGGACAAAAAAGAACACCCCCAACTTGAGAAAAAACCCAACTGGACATAGGACAACCTTGTCTGGGTGGAAGACCAGAAAAAAAAAAAAAAAAAAAAGGTGATTTACATGAAAACGCTGCAAATTTAAGACTCTGCGGAGAGAGGTAATTGCCATCCAAAAAACAACTCCCTGTGTGAGAAGACGAAGGGAATTTTCGTTCATGGCTTAAAATGTGGGTAGCGTACAGCCGTGAGAACGAGGGTCAGGACCCACGGTTCTAGTAGACTTTTATTGGGCGGAACAGGTCGGCAAAAACTCCTTGATGGATGTTACTTGAGGCCTGGCAGCAAGACGTTGTTGAGAGAGAATGAAAAGGGTTGAAACTTGGACTGGCAATGGCAGAGGCTGCATAACTTTGAGCTCCTGATCTCCCGGGCACAGAAACGGCCATTACCAGCTTCCAGAGCCTGCAACAGCGATCTCCTCTGCACCACAAAAGACCGGATCCCTCACTGCACCGATGGGTAAGACCAGACCAGTGACAGGACTAGCACCAAGGCGGGTATCCGACTTTTTCACAGCCCCCAAGCCCTTCGTGCTCCAGGAGCCCAACATGGCGCCTCCCTCACCCAGAGCAGCACGAGCGGCCAAACGCGGTCCACAATCTCAGGAGGTGGCTGGTGGGAGTCAGGCACCCGAGATTCCCCTAACACATGCCAGCATGAGGGAGCTGCTGGAGGAGTTCCGGGCTTCTCTCCACACCGACATGATGAAAATGGTGGCGGAGGTGCGGGGTGAAATAGCAGAGCTGGGCTCACGCACAGACTCATTAGAAAGAAAGCTCACAGAGATCATTTCCTCTCATAATGCCCTGCTGGACGCAAATGAGCAACTAGAGGAGCAGATTGCAAGAGTCCAAAGCAAAAATCTGGACCTTGAGGACAGATCACGCCGCAACAATGTCAGGCTGAGAGGGGTGGATGAAAATGTGCAAAATAGAGAGCTAAGGGGCTTTCTGCAGGGGTTCCTAACTGCAGCTCTGCCAGACACAGACCCCATGGATTTCAAAATTGATAGAATACATAGGATTCCAAAACCATCAAACCTGGATCCTTCCCTGCCCAGAGACATTCTTGCAAGAGTGCATTATTTTGAAGTGAAAGATGACTTTCTTAGGTCTCTTAGGTCTCGTCCTGAACTACCAGATAAATATGCACATATTGAAGTTTATCAGGACATTTCACCTGGAACCTTACTTCAACGCAAAGCATTTCAGCATTGCACTAAACTCCTGAGGGAGAACGACATCCCTTACAGATGGGGTTTCCCTACAAAGCTTATAATCAAAAAAGAGGACAAGTCCTATGTCTGCTTGCTGCCTGTTCATGCAGAAAGACTATTGAAACAATGGGGACTGATGAACTCCCCCCCTGTGGAGGGCTCGGATAAACCTGGCTCACAAACTGGCTTGGATGGAAAGAAAAAAAGAGGAAACAGACCAAGAATTGATCCTGAATGGTTCACAGTATGATACCACTGCAGGTCCATAAAGCTTGACAGCCCGGAGTAGATCAGGAACTCTTGTATTTTTATGTTCCTGAAACTATCTTTGTACCTTTTAGTGTTCTCTTTCTGAACAACTCTGTTTAGATCTCTAAATTCTTCTTCTTGATCTTACCTTCTTCTTCTCACACTCGACCTAAATCTTCACACATCCCTCCCTCTCTTCCCCCACCACACGTGCCTTCTCCTGGCATATCCTTACTCCCTAACACATCTTCTCACTCCCCCTCCTATATTGCTTTTTTCTTTTCTCTCTGCACAACCACACTCTAAGACCTTCCCCTCTCTCTCTCACTTCTTCTACAATCTAAACCTCTACTATACTGATTTGCTTATTTCTTTATCCCAGTAAATACTGGGATAATATTGCCCCTTGAGTGCGTTTCAGTTGGCACTCTTTGTTTTTATTTTTCTGTGGTTTTACCCACAGGTTTTTGGACAAGATGTACGCTAGATTTACTTGTCTGTATATAGTGCTCATTATGCCTATTGTTGCTCCAGTTAATGGAATTTGTTCCTTTAATCCTCATGTGTTTCCCTCCCTCCTCTCCCATCCCCCCCTCCCCCTACAGGTCGGCTGGTCTCCCAACAGTAATGATTGTATTCTACAATTGAATGTGTTTGATCCACCATGAGTATAACATGCGGTTCAGTAAATGTAAATGGACTTAACAGTCCTGAGAAACGTTCTTTGACATGGAGACAGATTGTAAAGCTCAGGTATGATGTTTTGTTTCTACAGGAGACGCACCTGTTGGCAGCAGATACACACAGAATGCAGTCGCAGCTTTACCCTCATAGTTTCTTTGCAACAGCAGACACCAAAAAAGCGGGGGTGGCTATACTAATTCATAAGAGATTAACGTTTGAACACATATCCTCTACACTAGACCCAGCGGGACGCTATATCCTCATTAACTGCAAATTAAATAATGCCACCTACTCACTTATGTCCATGTACTCCCCTAATACAGGTCAGGTTAAATTTCTGTCTCAAACTCTGGAAACCCTATTCCCCCTATCATTGGGAAGGAAAATTATAGCCGGAGATTTAAATGCTCCAGCAGACAAAAAAATGGACTGCTCTGGACTTGGAGCATATAGGGCAGAGTTGGGACCGACTTTTACGCAATTTGGGCTTCACGATGTTTGGAGATGCTTTCATCCAGAGCAGAGAGATTATTCTTATATGTCACCCAGATTTGGCTCTTGGTCAAGAATTGACTACATTCTAATTGATGACACCTTGCTCCCGCTCTGCCTCTCAGCTGAAGTGGGTTCCATTTCGTGGACAGACCACGCCCCTGTTGCCATTAAATTTGAGGATGCACTGGCTGTATCTCCCACTACACTATGGAAAATTAATGAATATATTCTCTCCTCACCTGTACACCTAGAAGAGATATCAGGATTTATTACAGATTACTTCTCCTTAAATGACACAGGAGAAGTTTCCCCGGAGACACTTTGGCTGGCGCACAAAGCTGTCCTCAGAGGTAAACTTATAAAGATGTCAGCATGGGCGAAAAAACAACATGTAAATAGGGTTACCACCCTCACGACCCAAATCCAAAACCTGGAACACAAACAAAAATCCCACCCTTCCCCAACTTTAACGGCTGAGCTATTAGAAACTCGTAGACAACTCCGCACTACACTTTTGATCAAAGTACAAAAAGACATGACCAGAACTAAAGCCCGGTTCTACTCAATGGGAGATAGAGCAGGGAAGCTGCTGGCTAGACGAGTCCGCAAGCGTATGGCCACCACCAAAATCTCTCACTTGTTGGACTCAAATGGTTCCAAAATAAGACACCCCATAAAAATTGTAGATCAGTTTAGAACATACTATGAAACTTTATATAATTTAAAAAATGACTCATGCACCCCTCAACCAACGAAAACAATAATTAAAAATTTTTTAGATAAGGCCACCCTACCTTCTCTGAACCCCCAACAGGTTGCTCAAATAAATATCCCTATAACTGAAATGGAAGTACAAAAGGCCATCCAAACCTCCAAACGACACTCTGCCCCAGGCCCGGATGGATATACATATAAGTATTACACTTCCTTTTCCCTATTATTGACCCCATACTTAACTAAGCTGTTTCGGTTCTGGCAGTCCACGGGAAAGGTCAAGGAGGAGGGTTTACAAGCTGTGATCACTACCCTTCCCAAACCAGGCAAACCCCCCACATCCCCGAGTAACTTCCGACCGATAGCACTGTTAAATTGTGATATTAAATTGTATGCCAAGATCCTTGCCAGTCGTCTTATGGAAGTACTTCCGGACCTCGTGGGCAAGGACCAAGTGGGTTTCATTCCGGGGCGTCAGGCCAGAGATGCCACAAGAAGGCTAATAAACCTGCTGGACATCATGGAGAGGGGGGGTGCCCCCGGTGCACTACTCTCACTCGACGCAGAGAAAGCGTTTGACAGGGTGCACTGGGGGTTCCTCAGTGAAGTCCTAGATAGGTTCCATATTATTGGAAGATTTAAGGACTCTATAATGTCCCTGTATTCATCCCCCTCAGCTTTAGTCCGTGCCTCTGGCTTCTTATCTCAAAAATTTGAGATTACAAATGGTACTCGACAGGGCTGCCCCCTCTCTCCTCTGATCTTCGCCCTGGTCATGGAACCCTTGGCATCTATAGTGCGTAACACGGCGCAGGTCTCGGGGGTGTGGGTGGGACCAATGGAACACAAAATTAATCTATATGCAGATGATGTGATATTCACATGCACTCATCTTAAACAAACTGTTCCGGCTTTAATGTCTATCCTGGAAGAATTCGCAGCAGCATCATATTATAAGCTCAACCTATCCAAATCCTCCTTTTTCCCAGTAAATATCCCAGCTAAAGAACAATTGACATTACGTCGAACGCTACCTTTCATATGGATCTCCCGATCCTTCACATATCTGGGTATCCAAATCTCTCTCACCAAATCTATAGTTAAAATAAATTCTGATTATCTAACTAAGGAATTACGTTCTCTGATACAATCTTACTCCCCTTCGCTGCTGTCGTGGATTGCCAGAATTCAAATTACCAAAATGCTACTATTTCCGAAAATATTATATTTTCTCCGTTGCATTCCTATACGCTTCCCCAGAAAAACCCTTAACCTTCTCCAATCTATTCTGGGCAAATTTATATGGATGAACAAACCTCATAGAGTCGGTTCCTCAACGTTAACTCGGCCTACTACTTTGGGAGGTATGGGTGCCCCCAACATACAGTATTACTACAGAGCAATTAATCTGGAGATCTCACAGTTATGGTGGATCCCCAATGCTGAAGCAAACTCCTTGCCTCTGTGGCTACAAATAGAATCCTGGTATTCCCCACAAAATTCAACTCGTCTTTTGTTAGAGTCGCACCTCCTCCGCCATAGGCCTGGAAACCTCCCCCTGAAGTCCATGCAAGCAGTGCTTGAGGTTTGGTCTGGGGTCAGCCTCTTACTCCTAAAAGGCCTATATAGATACATAACACTGAGGGCTGTAGAGTGCTGTGTAGACTCTCCAGCTTTCTCCCTGGCGAAATGGCGGAGGGTGGGCGCTAAACATCTTTTGGATGTACTGCACAATGCCAAATTACAATCATTTGTAACTCTGAAAGAAAAATATGGTCTTTCTAATGCTGACTACTTTTCTTACCTTCAACTAAAAGATCTTCTCAGAACCATAGTTATTCCAATGGAAGATGCACTGTCCAGCCTCCCACAGGTTATATCCATTTTCAAGCAAACAACTGCTGCCAACAGGGGAATCTCCACTTTTTACAGGGCTATGTCAGAAATACAGGCAGAGTCTAAGCTCCCGTTTATGACGAAATGGGAAGCTCTCCTATCATTCACCTCACCTGTAGAGGACTGGATGAAGGCGTCAACCCATGCTCTTTCTTATACCTCATGCCTGAACCACCATGAGCAAGCTAAGAAACTTCAATTCGGATGGTACCTGACTCCAGACAAAATTGCTAGTTTTAAAAAAACAGGCCTCCGACCTGGGATGAACTTGTGCTGGAAAAACTGTGGAGAGGTTGGAACCACTACACATGTCTGGTGGAATTGTCTGGGCATTCGCTCTTTTTGGTCACAAGTCAACCATTTGATATGTACTACTACCGGTCTTAAACTCACGTTGACTCCACAGATGGCCTTACTAGGTTTAGAGATTCAGGACTTACCTCGGGGACTGAGACCAATTATATCAAATATACTTATAGCAGCTCGTTACTGCATATCCAGGCACTGGAAAAACCCCACCTTCCCATCTATACAGGAAGTCATCTCCCAACTTAACCTGCACCTCAACTACGAACTGGTTTTGTCAACAGATACAGCTAAACGCACCAAAGTCATTAATTGGTGGGACACATGGGTGAGCTCGCAACATAATAACGTGGTAATATCCAACTAAACATACTTGTAATACGATTGGTGATGAAGTCAGTTTGACTAATGTTGTTATTTAAGACACTTCCCCTTATTCTGGGGTCCCTAGCCGACCTGCTAAATGCTCCCCCCCCTCTCCCCCTTCTTCCCTACCTTCCCTAAGGTTACCCTTCCTTCCTTGTTTGTCCTAAAGAAATCTGTTCTTTTTTTTGGTTATACTTTAATCTAAAGTTGTACACTTAATTATCTATGTAACAGCTTTGTTTCCATTGTACCCTTCTGTTTGGGTACACTTTTGTTCGCCTTATTTATGTTATATGTTTGAAAATGCTTTAATAAAAACACAATGATTTAAAAAAAAAAAAAAAAAAAAAGAAAAGGGTTGAAACTTGTCCTTTGAGAGGACATAAGGACAGTCGTGAGTGTAGATCCGATTGGATGGAATTGAGAACCCTTGGGAAGGAACAGTGCTAAGGTGAAAAAACCACGAGAAGAAAGGAAAAAGATTTTCCATATTGATGGGATATCTCATCTGAAACCGGTGTCCGTGCTCGGATTGAGGTCGCGACACCATTCTGTGAACACCCGGGTCTCCAGGGTCACATCGTCGAATTTAGAGTTGATGAATCATGATGGTAAGATGGCCTTGAGGGGGCAGGTCTGGACGATCCAGTAGGTGTCATGGCACGTCTACTATGAAGTGGACGAGATCGGCATACCAATCGCGCTTGGGCCAGTGTGTGGCCACAAGAATGAGTTACTGACAGTCCAGTTTGAATATCTTCACTAACTTGGGATAGTGGAAACCTGGAGAAAATGTAGTGGAGTTGGAATTGGGTCCAGTCCAGGACCAGTCAGTCCGCCATCCATGACTGTGGGTCGTGGGACCCGGCTATGAAGCTAGGAACCTTGGCAATGAGGTGTGACACCATTACGGATACTTCCGGAGTTCTCCAGTGATGTCAGCTTTGTTTGAAGACATCTGGATGTAGGAACCCTAATCTGAGGTAATTTCTCGGCGACAGAGGAACTGTTTTTCCTAATTATCTACAAGCGGTAGAGTAACAGCCGATAGTACTGAGTTCGTGAATTCCGCCCGCCTAGTGAAGAATGTGGTAAGCTTCCTTCATTGCCTGGGAACTGCGGGATTCGCTCTAGTGATCGACATATGCCACAGCTGTGGCATCATCAGCCTGCCTTCTGAAATTGGCGGGCGGTCAGAAGAAGAGATAAAATCTTCAGTGTTGGGAATCTCGCCCAAATCTCTGAAAGGATGATCGGTATTGCTGACCTGATCAGGACCAATCGTTCCGAGTGTTGAGATGGAGGTACAGCGCACCTCATTCTGTCTGATTCATGTCGGTGCATAGTACCTTTCAACTTGGTAGAAGAAAATACTTCCCCTGCGTACTAGTGAGTGGCTGAGTCACCGCAGGAGATACTACATGGCTGGTACTGGAAGATGACACCTCCTGATACGTGATCGTATAATCTTATCTCATGACGTGAGCATGGATAACTGGGGAGGCCTGAGGAGCAGGTGCATCAGAGTAATGCCTACCAGTGCTGCAACCGTCCTGCCTCTGACCGTCATGACAGCTCTGGAAGGCCTGAGTTGAAGGAGAGTGCGGACTTCTAGTTGAAGTGCCCATGCCTATTCTCGGAGAAGTCTGACTATGGAAGTATTGAACCGCCTTCCGAAAATACTAGAGACTGCAGTGAAAACTGGTGTAGACTTGTGGAGGATGACCAGCCAAACAAGTCTTAATAAAGTGTTCACCGTAATAGAAACGCTGCGTTCTTAATTTCTGAAGGTCGTGCGTTGATGGGTAAATTGTCCAAGCATGGAAGATTGACCACGTCCCTGGAACGCAGGAAAACCAGGCGACTGCCATAACCTTTGTGACCTCTTCAGGAACTGTAACAAGCGTGGACGGAGGCGCCACAATTAGGATGGTCCTTGCAAAATGTAAATATGATAAGTGGCTGCAAGGGAAAACATGCAGGTATACATCCTGTATATCTAAGGATACAAGGTATTCTCCGTGTTCCCTGGAAAATTATTATGGAGCGGAGAGAATCTGTGCGGAAAAATCTATCCCAGGCATTTTGTCTAGCTGTTTCAGTCCAGCACAGGACGTACCGCACGTACTTGGTAGAGACTACAAGGAAATTGGAATAGAATGTTTAAGCACACTCTGCGTGTAGCACCGACATATGACTCCCTGAATTAAGGGGCCCGTGATGTGAGTTTGGATGGTCATTTGCGATCGCTACACGTGCGTTGATCGAGTTTGTGTCCATCTAGACGATGATCCGCTAAATTAATTCCCAAAAGGTTGGAATCTGGATCGCTGACGGCGAGTGAGACACCATCTGGTGCTGTGTTCTGTTCAGCAGGACTGTGTCCCTAGAGGGAACCGTGTTTCAGATAGGGTACCGCACGAAACATGCCATGGAGTCCCAACTAACAAAACTCCCTTATGGTAAATGGGGCGCTGAGGGTCCCATGGGTACGGTCTTGCGTCCTGTGAGACACAGTTTAATGTTCGAAGTATCGAGCTTTCCTAAATATGTTGTCCTGGTGTCCTACCAGAGATGCATAAAGGTCCGAGTCTGTGTTTGAATTGCGAAAAACCATCAGACGTCAGAGCCATCATCCTGCTGCATGCCAGTTTCCCATAAACTGCGACATACCTGCAGACGGAATGACTGTCTATTTAGATGTAGCATTATATGCTCTGACAGGCACTGGCATCAGGGCTGACACGGTGTAAGGAAAAACCAGACCGTGCCTTATTAGTGTGTCACCCGCACTAGGCAGAGGAACTCTGCTCGCTGGTTGAGTGTCATAAGAGGGAAACCTCCGATGTGGTATGACCATAGGCGAAGTCGTGTCACTGCGACGACACAATAAACACATTACGTCCATAGTGCATCCAGTGGATCACGTCTCCCCTGTGCGTACTTGAGAATAATCTGACACCTGTTTTCTTCACTGACATTATGTATAGCTGTTGAAAATAAGGTTAACAGCAGCACAGAGTATGTCAGGAGAGCTCTGTTAGGGGCTGCACACTCATTGAGTACAGCGTCGTGCAGCATTTTATGAAGTTAAAAATTTACAATAAAATTGACTTCGCAGCAGCACAGAGTATTTCAGGACAGAAATATGTCGGTCTGCCCACTGTCCGTCTATGAAATCCAGAGGGAGGAGAGAGTGTAGCAGGGAAAAACCCTGCCGGCTTTCCTGCCTACGTAGATTGTGACACATGGCATAGCCTGCAACACATGGTGTACAGGGAGAGGAGAAGCTGCAGAAAGGAATATATCCCTGTTGGCTCTCCAGTATATGCTCACATAGTCTGTCACCTGGTGTACAGGGAGAGGAGAAGCTGCAGAAGGGAATATCCCTGCTGGCTCTCCTGCATATGCCCCCACAGGCTGTCACTCTGATGTATAGGGGGAGGAGAGCTGCAGCAGGGAGAATAGATCCCTGCTGGGTCTCCTGTATATGCTCCCACAGCCTGTCATGTATATGCCCCCACAGCCTGCCGCACTGTATATGTGCACTTTGCCCCACAGTGTGTTTGTGCCCCAGGGCTTTGTAATGGCGCCCAGGCATTTGGCGCCGTCAGCAGGGGAAAGAGGGGGCGGGAACCTGAATGGGCGCGCAGAACAAGCGCCCAGAGGGACTTCCCGCCCCTCTCTGTGGAGCCCAGCGTCATTTGACGCTATCCGGAGGGCGGGCGGTGGGCGGGCATAGGCGGCGCCTTCCACGCTAGGCCCAAAGCCGGGACCTAGCGTGATTTGCGGACCCGCAAATAGTGGGGGGTTGGCGCGGAGGTCCGGAAATCTTCTGGAAACCGCAGGGATGGCCGCGAGGGGGGCCATAGCGGATCACTATTGCACAGGTACCTTGCTGCCTGCACTTGCAGGGGCAGCACAGGGCGAGCTGGGCACCTCTTCCTCTGCCATGTGCTGTGGGAGCAGTGCAGGAGGGGTGGACTGGTAGACACCTATGTCCCAACTATGCATGAGCAGTGCAGGGCTGAGTAGGGGCTGGATGGACCCAGACCCCACCGGGATCCTGGAACATTCGGTACTGGTCCCAGCAGGATATGCAGCTGCACTGCTGGTACCTGTAGTGCCACAGCCTAATGGCCCATAGTGATTAGGGGGTCATCTCATGCTCTTTGGCGTCTCATCTCCTTGTCAGCCTGCGCTCTTGCAGGCAGCCATTCAGGATCCCAGCCCAGAATGCAGCATGTGCTGCTGGTAGCTGCGGTGCCACAACCTAATGACCCAAAAGGTGATTAGGGGGTCGTCTCATGCTCCTTGTCAGCCTGCGCTCTTGCAGGCAGCCATTCAGGATCCCAGCCCAGAATGCAGCATGTGCTGCTGATACCTGTGGTGCCTCAGCCTAAGCACCCAGAGGGTGATTAGGGGGACGTCATCTGGCAGGTAGTCCAGCTCTGGCTTCAACTCAGGACCCCGAGGGAGTGAGGAAGGTGGATGTTATGCTGGGCTGTCTCAACTTTAACCCAGCAACCCAACAGTGGGAGGCAGAGAAAGGAGTACGGCATATGTAACGATTCTCAACTTCAACCCAGCGCCCCAACAGTGGGTGGCCGAGGAAGGAGCATGCCGGGGGTCACACCGGACCCACTTTTCTTCATTGGAAGAAAAAAGATGAAAAAAATAGAGAGTAAAAATGGTCGTGTGCCTCCTTCGACACTAAGCAAAAACTGGAGAAGCACTTCCTGCTCTAGGCTGTATATGCTGTAGAGGAGGAGCCACTTAACTCTTTTGCAGATCTGCTTAGTGTCGCCTCCTAGTGGACAGCAGCATAACACCCACGGTCCTGTGTCCCCTAATGAGGCGAAGGAGAAAAATAGTTTATTTGGATAATGACTCTCCCACACTATCCCTTGCTCACAAGGGTATTTAAAAAAATGTTCCAATGAAGCTCCTCCATCATTGCCAATGTTCCATGAATGCAGCTCTGGTGACTGTGAATAGCAGTATAGGTATTCACAGGTGCTGGGTGGTGATGACACCCCTCATCAGCGTCGCCTTATTGTGCGTATCGCACCATTGAGTCTGCAGCTCTGTTTGGACCTGTAATCAGCTGTATTTAACTGCTCTTCAGAGTTGCCACAGTTGCATTCATGGAATGTCGACTATGACAGAGGAGCTTCCTGGAAACATTTTTTAAAATAAATTGGTAAACAAGGGATACTGTGGTATTTTTTCCTGTGTGTGTGTTACTTTTTTTTTTATTATTGGATTAGTAATGGCAATGTCTGATAGACACCTCTCCATTACTAGCCCATGAGCTTGATCCCAAACATCATTACCCTGATTGCCACCACTCCAGGGCAATCGGGAAGAGATGGGATGAAGCGTAAGAAATGGCACCTCTAATGTGATTCGACAATTCTGGTGTGGCTGCGTGCTGAAATTTTTAGGTTGGAGGACCAAATACCAATTGACGTTCCAGCCTGATAATACCAGACCCAAGCTCTTTGCTTTACCTTGGCTGGTTATCAAAAATAGGGGAAACCAGGTGTAATTTTTTTACATTATTTATTTGTTTAGTTTCTAGCAGTAACCTGGGAGTGAGAAATTCATCCAAGTGTCTTCCCCATGCTGTTTCATTGAGTGCTGCCATGTCCCGCAATCTGGCAATCAGGTGGTGGGATCAACTGAGTTCACCGCTATAAATTCCCACAGTGTGCATTTATTTTAATCCACTGACAGATTGCTGGACAGCTGTGCAGCCATATCTTGCAATCTGGCAGAGAGTTCAACTTAGTTCACTGATGGCAGCTTGGAAGCCTTTGGCTATGAACACTAGGTAACTCAGTGACATCACCACTTCACACAACTGACAGTCATCCATTGCTGTCGATGTGTCCCGGAAGCTGCATTTTCCATTACTGCATCCTCTAGATGTAGATCCGGGTTCTTCGTCGGACATCGTGTGGATTTTCTCAGACCTGTAGGGGTGTTTTGAGGGTAAAAATAAATGGGTGAAAGAGGGGGTGCATTTTTTTTATTTCAAATAAAGGATTTTTCAGTGTATTTATTTTCTTTGACTTATAGGTTAGTAATAGAGGTTTCACACAGATCCCTCCCCATTACTAACCTACTTTGACAAATCACAGCTGTCATCAACCCAATACATCACTCCGATTGCCACCACATCAGGGCAATTGGCATGAACTGGATAAGCACCAGAATTCTGGACCTGCCGCAGGGTAATGTAGTTAGGCTGGGAGGGGCCAATATCCATAACTCTTTCCACCCTGATAATTCCAACCCCAACCTGTCAGCTTTAACATGCCTGGTTATCAAAAATGGAAGGCCCAACACCATTTTCTTTAAATTATTGGATCTCTTCTATTTTTGATAACTAACCACAGTAGAGCAGACCCCTGGGGGTTTCAGCCATCAGATACTGCTTTACCCATGCTTGTTATCAAAAATAGGTTGTGAGCCAAAGTTTTAACTTTCTTTTTACAGTGGTGTGCCAAAACTTGACATCGCTGTGATGGGTTTAGAAGTCCCCACACCAGAAAAGCTTGCTGATAGGCTGCTCTGTGGCCTTTCAACAAGCTTTGTTCAAATGACAAAACCAAAGTAGGACAGAAGGTGCAATAAAAAGTCTGTTAACAAAAATGATCCATAAGAAAGAGAACGGGTGTGAAATAGTCATACATAATAAAGATCGACTAACGAAAAGGCAACTCGTGAAAATATGCACAACATAACTGAACACAAAGAGGTAAACTGTTCAAAAAATTTATTAAGTACAATAAAAAGTCAAAGGATATCAAAATGCATGAGCAAAAAAACAAATGTAAAACATACAGACAGAGATGAAACAAGTAGAAGCTGTGAAGTTGTGGGTTGTAATAATCACCTGGGCAGATTAACGATGCGACAAGTTTTATTTGTATCCATACAGAGGTATTTCAGCAATTCCAGGTAGATGACCACGATGCAATGCCCCAGTACACAAAATCAGAAACCAAAAATAGTCCATAGAAGAACTCTTAACATCCAGAAGGTGGATCTCATGATTGCAGCACGTGAATTAAGTTCCAAGTTCTATAATCCATCCATGGGTTTCAAGATCAGCCTTAGCTCTGATCCTATGGCTTCCAAATCACACCACCAACTCTTTAGTCCATTCATAAGCTTAGGACCTGACCCAAGCACAGTTCCTTCCACTTCCCAGCACCAACTGACCTCTAAGTGTGTGTCTTCTTCTATATTCTGCTCTTAGAAATCACCCTCTTGTTTGGCAAAGATAAGCACACCCAACCCCTTTAATCATATGTACATATAAATCAAAACAATGAAGGTGTATAACCAGGAACCTGCTGAGAGAAAGAAAGGCACAGATTCCCCCACCAGATAGACAATTAATGTAAATATAGATATGATTGAGTTTTGGTCTATGAACACATGCTGGAAAGAGACATGCTGGTACATCCCCTTCCCCCTTCAACTTGTGAACAATAAAATTGTCTTTACTGTCCATCCGTGCTGGTAAAGTATGATAACTCCTCACACAAGCAATAGATGAAAAATGCACCATGTCTTAACAATCACTGCAGATGATATGCCTTTGGTAAATTATTGAGTTTTGGTCTATGGACACATGCTGGAAAGAGACATGCTGGTACATCCCCTTCCCCTTCAACTTGTGAACAATAAAATTGTCTTTACTGTCCATCCGTGCTGGTAAAGTATGATAACTCCTCACACAAGCAATAGATGAAAAATGCACCATGTCTTAACAATCACTGCAGATGATATGCCTTGGGTAAATGAATCAATAAGAGGGGAAGGCATAGTCCCTCTTCATCACACCAATCTAACAGAAGTACAACATGCAGTAATTGATACCAACATATCAAGGTATATAGCAAAATAATAAACCCATAGATAAAGTGACAATAGTGCAGGTCCGTCGCACTGAAAAGAAAAGCCCCCTAGGAGAGTAATCCCCCGATGTACGTTTCACAATGTTATAATATTTGATTGCTTCATCAAGGGGGTTATATTTCTTTTAACAAGATACAGTATTCAGCAGGTCAATAACTGCATAATTTCTTCACCCATGGCTGTTACACAGATGATGGCTGAATAACACAGCCATCATCAGCTATCAAAATTGCAGGCTCAGCGTGCAAACTCACACAAAATCAGGCAGCCGGCATATGCTCTAGCAGTACGTCATATGTTGGTTAGGGTTTGAAGATGAAGGAAAATTAAAATGATACCTGCCAGGTGAAGGTGGAATTACTTTCTGTGTGCAACTGGCTGCTGTATTCAGGCGGCACATGTGAAAGTGTCAAATTAGGCTAATTGGAGCAATGCCAGTCTACAGTATTATGACTTCTATACACTCTTCAGCTATAATGAGAGCCTGTCATCAGGATTTGTCACTATAAAGTAAAGATATGGTCTTATAGGTGCAGTTATGTTGTTAAATAGTCACCTGCAGTGAAGAGATCCGATTTGTGGTTGTTGAATAATCTTCTTATAAAATACTAGCTGGCGGCCTGATTCTAAAGATTCGGGTGGTCTAGAATGCATATACAGTTTATTTAGTAAGAATTATGCCAGTCATTACACTGGCTGCGTATATACTATAGGATCCATTTCAAACTGCTTGTTCTCACCCACAAGGCTCTTCTTAGTACAGCACATCCCTACATCTCCTCCCTCATCTCTGTCTATCACCCCAGCCGTTCTCTTCACAGTGCAGCACCCCCCTACATCTCCTCCCTCATCTCTGTCTATCACCCTACCCGTTCTCTTCACAGTGCAGCACCCCCCTACATCTCCTCCCTCATCTCTGT
Source organism: Allobates femoralis (assembly GCA_033576535.1). Lineage (NCBI taxonomy): Eukaryota > Metazoa > Chordata > Amphibia > Anura > Aromobatidae > Allobates > Allobates femoralis. Next base: position 12,457 of record JARQOC010000636.1, on the reverse strand, counting down.
CTATCACCCCACCTGTTCTCTTCACAGTGCAGCGCCCCCCTACATCTCCTCCCTCATCTCTGTCTATCACCCCAGCCGTTCTCTTCACAGTGCAGTACCCCCCTACATCTCCTCCCTCATCTCTGTCTATCACCCTACCCGTTCTCTTCACAGTGTAGCACCCCCTAATCTCCTCCCTCATCTCTTTCTATCACCCTAGCCATTCTCTTCACAGTGCAGCACCTCCCTACATCCCCTGCCTCATCTCTGTCTATCACCCCAGCCGTTCTCTTCACAGGGCAGCACCCCCCTACATCTCCTCCCTCATCTCTGTCTATCACCCTACCCGTTCTTTTCACAGTGCAGCACCTCCCTACATCTCCTGCCTCATCTCTGTCTATCACCCCACCTGTTCTCTTCGCTCTGGAAGTGACCTTAGACTCACTTCTGCATTAATCCGAACCTGCCACTCCCGGCTCCAAGACTTCTCCCGAGCTGCACCAATTCTCTGGAATATTCTACCCCAAAAAATTAGATGTATCCACAACTTAAATAGTTTTAGGTGAACCCTAAAAACACATCTTTTTAGGGCGGCCTATCATGATCCCTAGTCAGTCATCTAGACATAGCCAATCCGCTCCGCCTCAAGTGGATCACATATAATGGGTTGCGGCCACTTATTCTGCTCCTATCTGTTCCCCATCTCCTCAAGTTGACTATACTATCATTGCAAATGAGCACCTATACCTTGTCACCCCCACCTCATTGTTAGATTGTAAGCTCTTATGAGCAGGGTTGCCATTTTTTGCTCCAATTATTGTATTATGTTATGCTTTGTATTGTATTGCTTTTGGCATTGTATTGTATTTTCTAATTGTTTCTTATGATTGTTTAAATGTGAACTTTGTATTGTGATGTGAAGCGCTGCGGAATATGTTGGCGCTATATAAATAAAAATTATTATTATTATTAATTAACAATAATGCAATTAAGACATGATATCTATCCATCAACTACCTATGTTTGTATGGTGAATGTAATTTTTGAAGATTTCATTGTTCTGTGGTAAGGCTCTTAGTACACCTACTGGCTAATAATTGTGTACCAATTCAGTAGCTTCATTTCAGATATCAATATTCATAATCTATGTATCCGCCAGTTTGTGTTTGCCCACCAACCACGGCAAGGTGGCCTTACATCTGATGGGGCCCTACTCTACCTTATTACTATTTCTTAACACTTTGACACCTTTCACATCAGCTTTTTTTCTGCTATTTGCAGAAGATGGGGATGAAAAAAGTACAATGTCTGCACTTGCCAGCTAAGGGCTACCTGCGGCACACTTGCAGCAAGTCCCATGCAATGTATATGGAACTTGCGGTTAACTTGCTGTAATTGCAGCAAACGTGGCTTCGGCAGCTGCACCAAATGCAGTCGCTAAAAAAACACTGGTTACTGCGTTTTTTGCGGCCGAAACTGCCGTAACCATGTGTGCTGCACCTGCCGCAAGTGAACCACAAATTCCATATACATTGCATGCAACTTACGGCAAGTGTGGCGTAGGTCTGCCCTTAGACAGCAAGTGCAGAAATTGTGTTTTTTCCACCAAAACTTCAACAAATAGCAGAAAAATGCTGATGTGAAAGCTAAATCTCTATTTTTCTATCTATCTATTTACCTATCTATGTGTACAGAACACACCTTGAGATGGAGATGTGTGTGAACAGCCATCCCGCCCGTCTCTTAGCTGTTCACAAAAACCCCTCCCTGTATAATAAGAGAAGCAAATTTCTCAGCAGCTCTACTGCTGGAGCTTAAGATACAGGTTGATATCACCAAATAAAGAAATTTGGATGATACACATCTACCATTGTCTACATAATGTGTGTTCAAGTTGGTTGCTATATCTATACTATAAACTATGTAAATTAATGAATTAATAGTATATAACGACTATGTATGTTATATACCTATTTTCTATATAAGTAGTTGAAATCTATATATCTATATCTAAACTAATTTTTTTGTATTTTTTTGTTTTTTCTTTTGCTATATGTGTATGGCTAAACTAATTTTTTTGTATTATTTTTTAAACTGACTATATACCTAAACTACCGTATATACTCGCGTATAAGCCGAGTTTTTCAGCCCAAAAATTGGGCTGAAAAGTCCCTCCCTCAGCTTATACGCGAGTCAGTGCCATTATACAGGCCCCCCTCACAGTATGGCGCCCCCCCTCACAGGATGGCCCCCCGCATGCAGCGCTGTGCACATACATTACCTGGCTATCAGCTGTCACCCTCTGGTGGCGGATCGTTCTCCTGGCTGCATCTTCATCTGTGTCTTCCTGCTTGTCACGTGACCGGCCGGGGTCACAATGACGTCATCGCGATGAGCCCCAGCCACAAGCAGGAAGACAAAGGTTAACATGCAGCCCAGACCCAGGAGAACGATCCACCACCGGAGGGTGACAGCTGATAGCCAGGTAATGTATGTGCGCAGCGCTGCATGCGGGGGCCATCCTGTGAGGGGGGCCTGTATACCATCACTGCTGGGCTGTATACTATGCTGGGGACCTGTACACCATCACTGCTGGGGCTGTATACTGTGCTGAGGACCTGCTGTATACCATCACTGCTGGGGCTGTATACTATGCTGGGGACCTGTATACCATCACTGCTGGGCTGAATACTATGCTGGGGACCTGTATACTATGCTGGGGACCTGCTGTATACCATCACTGCTGGGGCTGAATACTGTGCTGGGGACCTGCTGTATACCATCACTGCTGGGGCTGTATACTATGCTGGGGACCTGCTGTATACCACACTGCTGGGGCTATATACCTTTGCTGGGGTCCACCCTCAGCTTATACGCGAGTCAATACGTTTTCCCAGGTTTTGGGGGCAAAAGTAGGGGGGTCAACTTATACACGGGTCGGCTTATACACGAGTATATACGGGTAACTTTAAAATAAAATATTTTTATGAACAATATTTTGTGTAAATACTTTTGTACTTTCAGGGATTAATTTTCCTTGAAGAGGTGTATCTACCACTTTCACCCTAACATTGCAGCGTTGCCTCACTCTTGAAAATGCTACATATAATTGACCATGGCCAAATACTGGTTCTGGTAGAAAAACACCAACTCTATTAAGTGTTTGCCCTTGAGATTTGTTGATGGTCATGGCAAATGCTGGCTTGATAGGAAACTGTCGGCGTCTTAATTTAAAAGCCAATCCAGTCTCAGATGGACACAAATCAATTCTTGGAATGAAGACAACATTTCCTGTTGCGGACCCAGTAATTACTTTCGCCTGAATCATGTGGGGAAGTAAAGCAGTGACAATCAACCGAGTACCGTTGCAGAGACCTTTTTTGCCGTTGAGATGTATGTGTATGTGTATGTTTGAGTGTGTGTATGTGTGAGTGTGTGTGTGAGTATGTGTGTGTGAGAGTGTGTGTATGTGTATGTGTATATGTGTGTATGTATGTGTGTGTGTATGTGTGAGTGTGTGTTATGTGTGTGTATGTGTGTGAGTGTCTGTATGTGTGTGTATGTCTGTATGTGTAGGTGTGTGTACGTGTATATGTGTGTGTGTGTTTTATATGTGTGTATGAGTGTGTGCATGTGTGTGTGTGTGAGTGTGTTATGTGTGTGTGTATGTGTGATGTGTATTGATGTTTGTGTATGTTGTGTGTGTGTATGTGTGTGTATGTGTATGTGATGGTTAGTGTGTGGTGATATGTGTTGTGTGTGTGGTGTGTATAGTGTGAGAGTGTGTGTATAGTGTGTGTAGTGTGTAGTGTGTGATGGTGAGTGTTGTGATATGGTATGTATAGTGTGTGATGTGTGAGTTTTGTGTATGTTGTGGAGTGTGTGTATGTGTGTGTATGTGTAGTGTAATTGTGTGTGATGTGTGTGTGTATGTTGTGTGTAGTATGTGGTGTGTATGTGTGAGTGTGTGTTATGTGTGAGTGTGTTGATGTTAGTGTTGTGTGAGTGTGATGTGTGTTGTGTGTATGGTGGTGTGTGTGTGGTTATGTGTGTGTGTGTTTGTATGTTGTGAGTGTGTGTATGTTAGATGTGTAGTGTGTTTGTTGTTGTGTAGTTTGGATGTGTGTGTGTGTGGTTGTGTGTATGGTATGTGTGTATTGTAGTGTGTTGTGTGGTGACTTGTTTTGGTGTTGTGTGATGTGTGTGATGTGTGTGAGTGTGTGGTGGTGTTGTGGTGTAGTGTGTAGTGTTGTAGTGTGAGTGTGTGTGTATTGTAGTGTGTGTGTTGTGTGTGTGTATGTATGTATTGTGTAGTGTGGTGTTTTGTAGTGTTTTGTGTAGTGTGTGTATTGTGTGGTGTAGTGTGTTGTGTGTAGTGTTGATGTGTTGTTGAGTGTGTGTATGTGTGATATGATGTGTGTGTGTATGTGTGTGTGGTTGTGTAGTTGTAGTGTGTGTGTGATGTGTGTATGTGTGAGTAGTGTATGGTGTGTTGTGTAGTTGTGTATGTGTGTGTGTGTATGTGTTGATGTGTTGAGTGTGTATGTGTTGTGTGATGTGTGAGGAGGTGTGTATGTGTGAAGTGTGTGGTGAGTGTATGTGTGTGTATGTGTGTATGTGTGGTGTAGTGTGTGTGTGTGGTTGTGTAGTGTTTTGTGTATGTGTGTGATGTGAGTGTGTGTGTATGTGTGTGGTATGTGTTGTTGTGAAGTGTTGTGTGAGTGTGTGTATGTGTGGTGTGATGTGTGAATGTGTGAGTGATGTGTTAGTGTGTGGTGAGTGTTGTGTAGTTTGTGTGTGTGTGTGTATGTGTGGATGTGTGTGTATGTGTGTGTGGTGTGTGTATGTGTTGTGTGTAATGTGTTGTGTGTGTGGTGTGTGATGTGTGTGAGATGTATGGTGTAGTGTATGTATGTGTGTGTATGTGTATATGTTGTGTATGTGTATGTGTTTGTTTGTGTGTGTGGTATGTGGTATGTGTGGTGGTGTGTGTATGTGTTGTATGTGTGTGTTGTGAGTGTGTTATGTGTTGTGTGTATTGTGAGTGTGTGTGTTTGTGGTGTGTATGTGTGAGTGTGTGTGATGTTGTAAGTGTTGTTGTGTTGTGTAGTGTAGTGTTGTGTATGTGTGGTAGTGTGTTAGTGTGGTGTGTTGTGTAAGTGTGGTAGTGTGGGATGTGTGAGTGTTATGTGTGATGTGTGAGTGTGTGTGATGTGTTATGTTGTGGTGTTTGTGTGTGGTGTGTGTGTTGGTGTATGTGAGTGTGTTATGTTTGTGTGTGGTGTGTGTGAGTGTGTGTAGTGGTGTGTATGTGTTTGAGTTGTGATGTGTGTTTGTGTAGTTATGTGTGTTGGTGTGTGTGTATGTGGTGTGTGAGAGTGTGTAGTTGATGTGTATGTAGTGTGTAGGTGAGTGTTGTGTGTTGTGTGTAGTAGGTGTGTATGTGTGTGTGTGTGATGTGGTAGTGGAGTTTGTTGAGGTGTGTATTGTTGGTGTGTGTATGTGTGATGTGTGTGTGTTTGTGTGATGTGTGTAAGTATGTGTGTGAGTGTGTGTATGTGTGTGGTGTGTGTGTATGTGTGGTGTTGTGGTTGTTGTGGTTGTGTAGTGTGTGTATGTGTAGTGTTGTGTGTGTGTTGATGTGTGTGTGTAGTGGTGTGTGTAGTTGTGATGTGTGTATGTAATGTTGTAGTATGTGTGTGTGTTGTGTGTGTGTGTGTGTGTATGTGTAGTGTGTGTAGTGTGTTATGTGTGTGTGTATGTGTAATGTGTTTGTAGTGTGGTTGTGTGTGTGTGGTATGTGTGTTGTGTATATGTGTGTGTGATGTGGTGTATGTGTAGTGTTGTATGTGATGTGTGTGATGTGTGTGTTTGTGAGTGGTGATGTTGTGTGTTGTATTGTGATGTATGTGTAGTGTGTGTGTATGTGGTGGTATGTGTTGTGTGTGTATATGTGTGTGTGTGTTGTGTGGTTGTTATGTGTGTGTGTGGTTGTGTTATGTGTTGTTGGTATGTTGGTGTGTATATGTGGTGTGTGAGTGTGTATGTGTGAGTGTGTGTATGTGTGAGTGTGTGTTATGTGTGGTGTGTGTGTGTAGTGTGTGATGTGTGATTGTGTGTATTTGTTGTTGTGTGAGTTGTGTTGTGTTGTGTGAGGTGTATGTGGTGAGTGTGTGGTGTGTGAGTGTGTATGTGTGTATGTGGTGTGTTATTGTGTTGTTGTGTGATGTTTTTTGGAGTGTGTGAGATTGGTGTGTTGTTTTGTGAGTGTAAGTGTGATGTGTGTTGTGTGTAGAGTGTGTGTGTTATGTGTTAGTGTTGTTTTGTGTGTGTGTGTATTGTTGATGTGTGTTGTGTATATGTGTGTGTGTGTATGTGAGTGTGTATGTATGTGTATTGTGTGTGTTGTGGTTGTTGTATTTGTGTGTGAGTGTGTGTATTGTGATGTTTTAGTGTGAGTGTGTGTTATGTTTGTGTGGTGTGTGTTGGTAGTTGTGTGTGTGTGTGAGGTGTGTGTATGTGATGTGTAGGTATTGTATGTGGTGGTGTATGGTGTGTGTTGTTGTGAGTGTGTATATGTTGTGGTGTGTATGTGTGAGTGTGTATGTGTGAGTGTGTGGTGTGTTATGGTGTGTGTATGTGTAGTGTTGTGTGGTGTATGTGTGTGTGTGTGATTTGTGTTATGTGTTGTATGTTGTGTATGTGTGAGTTGTGTTGTGTAGTGTGGTTGTTATGTGTGAGTTGGTGTGTATGTGTGTATGTGTGTGTTATGTGTGTGAGTATGTGTTGGTGTATATGTGGTGTGTGTGATGTGTGTATGTGTATGTGTGTGTTGTGTGATGTGTGTGTGTGTGTATATGTGTGTATGTGTGTTGTGTATGTGTGTGGGTGTATGTTGTGTGTGTGAGTGTGTGTGTTTGTGTGTGTATGTGTGTAGTGTGTGTGTTGTATGTGTGAGTTGTGTGTGTATGTGGTGTGTATGTGTGTGTATGTGTGAGATGTGTGTGTATTTGTAGTGTGAGTGTGGTGTATGTGTATGTGGTGTATGTGTGAGTGTGTGTGATGTGTGTGTGTGTAGTGTGTATGTGTTGTATGTGGTGTATGTGTGTGTATATGTGTGTGTGAGTGGTATGTGGTGTGTGTGTGTGATTGTGTGATGTGTGTGTATGTGTATGTGTGTATGTTGTGTGATGTGTGTTGTGTGTGTATGTGTGTGTGTATGTATTTGTGTTGTGTTGTATGTGTGTAGTGTGTGTGTGTGTGTGTGAGTGTTGTGTGGTGTGTATGTGTGTGTGTGTGTATGTGTGAGTATGTGTGTGTGTATGTATGAGTGTGTGTATATGTGTGTTTATATGTGTGTGTGAGTGTGCGTATGTGTGTTTGTGTATGTGTATATGTGTGTGTATGTGGGAGTGTGTGTATGTGTGAGTGTGTGTGTGAGTATGTGTGTATGTGTGAGTGTATGTGTGTGTATGAGTGAGTGAGTGTGTGTATGTTTGAGTGTGTGTGTGAGTGTGTATGGCCTTATTATGTAAGTAACTTAGGGGGTGACGGCGGCGGGGGCTTAAGGGGTGACGGCGGCGGGGGCTTAGGGGGTGACGGCGGCGGGGGGGCTTAGGGGGTATCGGCGGTGGGGGCTTAGGGGGTGACAGCGGCGGGGGCTTAGGGGGTGACAGCGGCGGGGGCTTAGGAGGTGACGGCGGCGGGGGGGCTTAGGGGGTGACGGCAACTTAGGAGGAGTAGGGTAGCGGGGCGGACAGGCGGCTGGGCATCGGGCTGTAGTATACCATAGCAGTGTACAGTACAGCCCCATGTCGGCGGCGAGGGGAGCAGGGCAGAGAGGCGGCTGGGCATGGGGCTGTAGTATACCATAGCGATGTACACTACAGCCCCATGCTCAGGGGGGCATGTTGGTGGCTTTGTTCGCGGGGCTGCAACGGAACAAAGCCACGGAAGTAGCGCCGGACGCGCCGGAAGTCGCTACGGCAATTATATAATAGATAATATTGGTGTGAAAAATGCACCAATTTTGGAGATGGAATGGCCAGCTGAAGGGGTTGGAGGAGGCTGGATTTTTTATCAGCATGTGTCCATGCCCTGATGGCTAACATACATGTTGTTAAATTATTCTTTGTGTCCTGATGGTTTAGAATATTTACCAACTTGTCAATTAGTGACATGGCAAGTCTCTTCCTACGTGTGTTGAAGCTTCAGAACCATCAGGTGTTCAACTTATTTAAGAATCACTTAATGAAGTGAGACAATGCAAGAATATGTCATCAATGGCTAAAAAGTCCAGTAGACTTATTTGCTAATGGTGGAATGTGAAGAGACAGATTTAAGAAGTTATGGACATCATCTATTTACAACACTAGCCATTAGAGAGTGGCCAGATCCTCGGAAAGATCAAGTGTTTCTTTATGAGGTGCCTTCATTTTCTTTTTGGTTTTATTAATTTATGTATTAGGTCTTGTGTACTGTGTTGACTTTTCTGTTCCATCAGTTGTTCAATTTCTTTAAACTGGCTAAATGTGGTGAGACAATTAAATAATTTCTCATCAATGGCTAAAAGGTCAGTAGCACAATTAATAAATAATAAAGCTTTATTTATATATAGCGCCAACATATTCCGCAGCGCTTTACAATGTAGGGCAGCGCTTTATCACAAATGCTGGAAAGAGGAGAGACAGATTTAGGGATTTCTGGACATCATCTATTGGCACAACTTGCCCTTAGAGAGTGGCCAAATCTTCAGAAAGATCAAATTCCCCCTTATAAGGTGCGTTTATTTTCCTTTTGGCTTTCTTGTGGTAGGTATTAGTTTTTCTAAACTGTGTTGGCTTTTCTGATCCATCAGTTGTTCAACTTCTTTAAACTGGCTAAATGTGGTGAGACAATGGAAGAATTTCTCATCAATGGCTAAAAGGTTAGTAGCACAATTCACAAATGCTGGAAAGAGGAGAGACAGATTTAAGGATTTCTGGACATCATCTATTGGCACAACTTGCCCTTAGAGAGTGGCCAAATCTTCAGAAAGATCAAATTCCCCCTTATAAGGTGCGTTTATTTTCCTTTTGGCTTTCTTGTGGTAGGTATTAGTTTTTCTAAACTGTGTTGGATTTTCTGAACCATCAGGTGTTTTATAGTTTCTTATCCCATATAATATATAATATTTGGTGTGAAAAATGCACCAATTTTGGAGATGGAATGGCCAGCTGAAGGGGTTGGAGGAGGCTGGATTTTTTATCAGCATGTGTCCATGCCCTGATGGCTAACATACATGTTGTTAAATTATTCTTTGTGTCCTGATGGTTTAGAATATTTACCAACTTGTCCACTGCTTCGATGGACCACCAACGGCCCAGAGGACGACCCATCAGCTGGGGACCCAGCTAGGAAGAATCCTTCCTAGCCCTAAAGGGTGCCTTGACTTCACCCCCCATCTTGGCATATGCAGACTACAATCTGCCCTTTCAACTACATACCGATGCCAGTCTACAGGGTCTAGGGGCAGTACTCTCCCAGGTACAAGAAGGCAAAGAACGAGTCATAGCCTATGCCAGTCGGTCCCTACACGAAGGTGAGAGGAACCCCATCAATTACAGCTCGTTCCGGCTGGAGCTGTTGGCCCTAACGTGGGCTATGGCGGAGAAATTTGCAGGATACCTCACAGGGGCGGAAGTACTGGTCCTGAAAGATAACAACTGGTTGGCCCACTTAGAAAATGCGAAGCTCGGAGTCATGGAACAGCGTTGGATGGCTCGACTCTCTAAGTTCAACTACAAGATCAAATACAGGGCTGGGGCTGAGAATCAAAATGCGGACAGTCTGTCTAGGGTGTCATACCCCTTACTCACCAGAGACCGGGATGAAGAACTAGAAGGAGACGAGACACCCGACTTTGCAAGGCTTGCCCAACGGATGATGGAGTACCGCCAGTTCGTTGTGGGCGAAGTTGGAACTCCAGTGGGGGTCACACCGTGTCCCCAAGAGTGGTGCAGACTCCAGGACCAAGACCCTGAATGGGCCCTACTCAAGCAATGGGTGAAGCAACAGCAGAAGCCCTCCTCCGAAGCACGGTCGCGACTGTCCGCCGGGACCTTAACCTTGCTCAGCCAGTGGGACCGGCTAATTCTGAGAGAAGAGGTACTATATCGGAAGGTTCTCCTGTCCCACATGTTGGAGGAATGTACACAAGTTGTGGTGCCTGCCCAATTGGCCCGTGAGATGGTGGACGAAGCACACAAAAGGAACGGTCACTTCGGAATAGACAAGACCTTTCGGTGGATTCAACAGTCCATCTACTGTCCAGGGCTCCGCAAGCTGGTCGAAGACATCTGCAGAACCTGTCGCACCTGTGAACTGCACAAGTCCACCGAACAGCGTGCACCTGTCCAGACAATTAAAACCTCCAGGCCTCTTGAGCTGTTGATGGTGGAATATCTGCTGATCGGGACAGCGAGCAGTGGCTATCAATACTGCCTAGTCATGGTGGACCACTTCACAAAATTCGCCGTCGTTGTTGCTACTAAAGACCAGACGGCCGAATCGGCTGCACAGGCCATCTGTCGACAGTTCATCCACGTCTATGGGTGTCCTTATCTCTGTATTGTAAAAACACATGTTTTTATATTTTTTCTCAAATGCATAAGTGTTTTACTTCTACCTATCCATATATGTATATACACACATGATTGGTAGTGATTGAGAGCTGCTATGAACCTTTTATTGTAGATAGATAGATATAAAAAGATGGAGAGATATAGGTAGATAGATAGATAGATAGATAGATAGATAGATAGATAGATAGATAGATAGATATCAAAATATTAGCAGCACCCTGGTAATGTCAATCACATGCAAACACTGATGTTCCCAGAAGATGGACAAACAGTAGTAAAAGTGCTAACCGCACAAGGACGTAAACCTGTGATGGAGCCTGTTTTTTACTATACAGCTTTTCTATTATACAGGTTATTTTATTTTATCCAGAACCAAAACTCACCAAGTGCAAGAAAATATGTCTTCACCCAATGAGTGTTCAAAGACAAATGATTGATATTGACACAGCATGGTCTTTTACAGCCACTGTTCCATGATATCACATAAGCCATTGTGACATCATCCTGTGCAAATGAGCACATGACATAACAGGAAGACCAAAGCCACAGGGCAAGTCACATGATCCGCTTGGCTGATAGGCCTGAGTTTGACAACAGTTCTAAAGTCTCTATATTTATATAAAGCTGAATGTATGTGTGTGTATCAAAGTTCCGCCCCCGGTAGGGGCGTGGTAGGACAGGGACCCATCAGATCTAAGCTCACCTTGTCATGGTTTATGGGCAAACAGTTACTGGCCAATATGTGTACTAAGAACATTACTTTACAAAGATAAAATATCCAAAAAAAAAATCCAAAAATTTAATTTTTTCAAAAAACGCATGTTTTTATATTTTTTCTCAAATGCATAGGTGTTTTACTTCTATCTATCCATATGTGTATATACACACATGATTGGCAGTGATTGAGTGCTGCTGTGAACCTTTTTTAGTAGATAGATAGATATAAAAAGATGGAGAGATATAGGTAGTTGGATAGATAGATAGATAGATAGATAGATAGATAGATACATAGATAGATAGATAGATAGATAGATAGATAGATAGATAGATAGATAGATAGATAGATAGAAAGATAGATAGTTGGATAGATAGATAGACAGACAGACAGACAGACAGACAGACAGACAGATAGATAGATAGATAGATAGATAGATAGATAGATAGATAGATTGATAGATAGATAGATAGATATCAAAATATTAGCAGCACCCTGGTAATGCCAATCACATGCAAACACTGATGTTCCCAGAAGATGGACAAACAGTAGTAAAAGTGCTAACCGTACAAGGACGTAAACCTGTGATGGAGCCTGTTTTCTACTATACAGCTTTTCTATTATACAGGTTATTTTATCCAGAACCAAAAGTCACCAAGTGCAAGAAAATATGTCTTCACCCAATGAGTGTTCAAAGACAAATGATTGATATTGACACAGCCTGGTCTTTTACAGCCACTGTTCCATGACATCACATAAGCCATTGTGACATCATCCTATGTAAATGAGCACATGACATCACAGAAAGACCAAAGTCACAGGGCAAGTCACATAATCAGCTTGGCTGATATGCCTGAGTTTGACAACAGTTCTAAAGTCTGTATATTTAGATAAAGCTGAATGTATGTGTGTGTATCAAAGTTCCGCCCCCGGTAGGGGCATGGTAGGACAGGGACCCATCAGATCTAAGCTCACCTTGTCATGGTTTATGGGCAAACAGTTACTGGCCAAAATGTGTACTAAGAACCTTACTTTACAAAGATAAAATATCCCAAAAAAAAATCCAAAAATTTAGCTTTTTCAAAAAAGGCATGTTTTTATATTTTTTCTCAAATGCATAGGTGTTTTACTTCTATCTATC